>CABHPR010156910.1:6032-18532 GCA_902168415.1 Peromyscus melanophrys
CCTGGGGAAGACTCTGTCATCCCTCTGAACCTCACCTGGGGAAGACTTTGGCATTCCTATAGGTCTGAGACATTGGGGTCCTTGACATGGCCATGCTCATGTCAACAATACACATTCACTCAGGACTTCATCCAGTCCTACACAAAGTGATTTCCAAGCCAGCCAAGACTACACAGTGAGACCCTGTCTCAAAAAGAAAGGGAAGAAGGATAGAAAGAAGAAAGGAAATAAATAAATAAAATAAAAATAAATAAAAATAAAAAGGGAGGTAACATTTATAACAACTGAAAATGGAGTCACAAAATATTGATTATGTTGCACAAAACCTTTAAATTCTATTTTCAAATTCTGGTATCAAATCAAAATGCAAGGCTATGTAGTTTGCCCTGCTCACAGGATTGGGTTTAGCTAACACGTTAAAGTGCAGAAAACTCTTCATTTGAGATGGCCACAATTTCAGTTTTATTTAGAATGCTTTTATGACTTAAAGCATTGTACTGATAAATTCGTTTCCATCCTGAAGGCACATTTAATTCATTTAAATGAGAAATTCAATTGACTGAAAATGCTAAAGCTAATAAGCCAGTTTTCATCATCAGGCTCTGGCACAATTTTCCCTCTCGCTACCCTAAACAACTTGGTAACGTGTCAAGATGAGAAAGTCATTTGAGCACTTGGCTTGGACTTAAAAAAATCAAAATAAATAAATAAACAAAATGAACAACATAAATAAGCAAAGGAAGGAGGAATGAACAGTCTGTGGAACATTGGGGTTAGGTCTAACGTTTGATAGAAGTCAGTGGTGAATCTATCAGGTCTGGTACTTCTCTTTGACAGGAGGCCACTGCTATTATTATTATTATTATTATTATTATTATTATTATTATTACTGCTTCAGTCTCTTCTCTCTTCATTACTGATCTGACTAGGTATTTTTATAGCCTCTCACAGTTTGGTTTACTAGGACCTATGTGATGAGGACTACAGCTATTTTTTTCTAGCCTTCTGAACTTTTTATCCAGCATTTCATCCACTCTGATATCTTTGGATTCAGTTACTAGAGAGTTACAAGCTTTTGGAAGCGTCATAGTGCCAGGTTTTTTTTCTTGTCTCTGATGACATTTGTGCCACTGTTGGGATAGATCTCTCTCCTTTTATGCAAAAAGTCTTAGTGAGCAGTCTTTGGCCTCAGAGAAAATTTCTAATCCGCCATCTTCCCTTGGAAGTGTCGTCTTTTATTGTTTTTCTCCTTTCTTTGTTTTTTAGATAGGGTTTCACCATGTAGCTCTAGCTGTCCTGTCCTGAAACTCACTCTGTAGACCAGGCTGGCCTCAAACTCAGAGATCCTTCTGCCTCTGCCTCCCGAGTGCTGGGATTAAAGGAGGGAGCCACCACCACCCAGCTCAAGTATCTTCCTCCATCCGTCTCCACCAAGGTTTTTGAGACAGAATTTCATACTGAACTAGGAGCTCACTGATTCAGTAAAGACTGTGTGGCCATTGAAGGCCATGCATCTTCCTGTGTCTGCTTCCCCAGTACTGGGGTCAGAGGCACGTACTGCCATACTTGGCTTTTACGTGGGGATCTGGACTTGGGTCCTCATGTTTCTGTAGCAAGTCCTTTACAGAGGGAACCCTGTTCCAAGCACTGACAGTGGCATTTTTTAAAAGTCCAGGTGAGCTTTTTGGCATGATGTCAATGAATTTAGTCTTTTTCATTATCTCCCCGTGTTTAGAATATTTTGGCAAAGACAGCAATGTTTCCTGAGTGCCCTGTGTCCTCACTGTATTAGATCAGGGGACTGGTTCGTGTAGAATTCCTCCTATTGTTGGCAATAGAAGCTTGGCCATTGGATTCAAATGGGGCCCATTTCCTCTTCATATTCCTGATTATAATTAGAGTAGTGTCAGTACAAATCCCTGCCATGTGCTGGGATTAAAGGTGTATGCCACCACACACAGCTAAGAGTAGGGTATGTTCTTTCCTGAAAATATTTCACTTAGTTATTGTGCAGAGACTACTGTTCATGGATTGATAAGTCTGGCCTCAGGGATGATAATGATGATAATGATAATGATGACCACAGGGACTGAAAAATGTGTTTTTTTAAATATTTTATGTGCATTGGTGTGAGGGCATTGGATCCTCTGGAACTAGAGTTACAGACAGTTGTGAGCTGTCATGTGGGTACTGGGAATTGAACCCGGATCCTCTGGAAGAGCAGAGGACCCAGTGTTGGTTTTATATTGTAACAACTTGATATTACTTAGTTGGCATTCTTCTATTCACAACTTCTTTTCTCCCCCGAAGTGTTTGATTTCTTTTAAAATGTAACTTATTATAATTCCAGTCACTATTCATCTTCATTGCATTCCATTTATTCATTTATGGAGTGGAATTGCACGCCACAGTGTTCGTTCAGAAGTCAGAGGGCAACGTGTGGGAGTCACTGCTCTCCTCCACCACATGGGTCCCAGCAGATGGAACTCGGGGTGTCTGTCAGGCTTGGCGGCAGTGCCTTTACTCACCAGCACCCCCTTAATTATTGTGACTCTTGAAGCAGTCTCATGCTTAGCAGCTGGCCCTCTCTGCATTCTGTCCTATTTTGAGGCATGACTTTATTTTTCAGTACACCTGTATTTGGTGGCACAAAATAGTTCACTGTCGCCTTATAACTTCTATCCTCCAGCCTTGAATTTTCTCCTTCTCCAAGGCATCCTGGCTCTTCTTAGTGTGATATCATCTCTGCAAACTAAGAGCTGGCCAGTAGATGTGCTTATTGCTATTCAGATACTGCCCACAGAGTTTTTGGGGAGTCCGGGGAGCAAGGTCTCACTGTGGAGCCCTGGGTAGCCTAGAACTTAATATATAGACCAGTCTGGGCTCTAACTCATAGAGATCCACTTGCCTCTGCCTCCCATGTGCTGGGATTAAATGTGTGCACCACCACAGTTTATTTATTATTTTTAAAGATTTCTTTTCATTATGTTTAATTATATGTGTGTGTCTGTATGTGCACATGAGTACAGATGCCCATGGAGTCCAGAAAAGGGTGTTAGATGCCTGGAGCTGAAATTACAGGCAGTTGTGAGCCAACCAATGTGGGTTTCAGAAAACAAAGCTTGGGTGCTTTGTAAGAACAGTATGGCTTCCTAACTGAGCCATGTCTCCAGCTCTCTCCTTCCACCATGTTGGTCTCTAAGACTCAGGTCATCAGGCTTGGCAGTAAGTGCCTCTACCCACTGAGCCATGCTGCCAGCCCAAACCAGACACTCACAAACTCAGCCCCACAAAGAACAGAAACAACACAGAACACACCCAGGAACAAAAATGATGGGAACTAGAGAGCTGGCTCTGACCTCTTCTTAATGTCATGCCCTGCAGTGTGGGACTGTTACAAGTCCAGAACATTCCATGCATGCAGCAGACGCTTACTCACTACCTACTATGTACCCAGCACTGTGCTGGGACTGTGGTGAGTAAGACATGGTCTCAAAAGGAGCAGTATGGAAGTATTTGAGAAGTGCCTCAATTAGAGAAAATTTCTGGATTCCTGGTAGTTGAATCAGTCATCTGAATGAGTATATTTACTTATCAAAGGGGTGCCTTGATTCTCTGAGAAGCTGTGTGGCTTGGAATATTAACCACAAGTGGTTAGTGCCCAGGCCTCCCAGGACTGAGCAAAATTGGGTTCTTCATTAAAAACAAGTAACATTGTATACCTAACCCACAAAAAGTTGACCCGCACAGTGGCCCAGTCTGCACTACTTTCAGTTAATTTTAGTTGACCAAAAAATAATTTCAAATGTAACTTAATTTTTATTTATAATATTTCTCCCTTCCCTTTCCTCCTTCTAAGCCCTCCCATATAACCCTCCCCACTCTCCTGAAAATTCACGGCCTCTTTTTCCACTAATTGTTATTGCATATATATATGTATATATATGTAACTAAATAGAACCTGCTCAGTCCGTATAACGCTACCTGTGTGTGTTTTCAGGGCTGACCATTTGGCACTGGACAACCATTTGGTGTGCTGCTCTTCCCTGGGGAAGGCCACCTCTCTCACTCCCAGTGTTCCTCAGTTGCCTACAGTACTTTATGCAGGGTTGAGGCCTCACGGGTTTTTCTCCTGTGCAGTCTGCCATGTTCATTGGTGTCATCCTTGTTCAGCTCACATTGGGCAGTCATGTTGGGGAGACTTTATGGGTGTGGCTTTATTACTAGGAGACACAATCTCACAGCAAACTTCCTAATCCTCTGGCTCTTACAGTCTTTCTGCCCCTCCTTCCTCAATGTTTTCTGAGCCTTAGTGTGGGGATGTTTTGTAGATGTGTCCACTGGGACTGGGCTCCACAACTCTGCATGATTGGTTGTGATTCTCTGTTGTAAAGAGAAGTTTCCTTTATGGGTGGGTAATTTTAATAACATAAAATTCATTTGTCTGTCTCTCTTTGTGCTTGGGCCTTGCACAGCGCATGTTCTACCACTGAGCTGTGCCCCCAACCCTATTAAAATAATTTCAAAGCTCAAAGGGGAAGCCATTTTTGTTTGTTTCTGTTGTGAGACAAGGCCTCATGACTCCAAGGCTAGCCTCGAACTTAGTACACACCTTCTATTCATAGGCAGCCAGTGTTGGACCACAGTCTGTAAGTCATTCAAATAAATGCCTTTCTGTACACAGAGAGAGGTTCACTGTATAAATTCTGTTACTCTAGAGAACCCTGACTAAGACAACACCTAAGGATGACCCTGAACTCCTGATTCTCCTGCCCTGAGTGTTGAGTTTACAGGCATGTGCCATACCTGGGAAGAGGGAACCTCATTTGAGGAATTGCCTTCATGAGATTGGCCAGTGAGCATGTCTATGGAGCATTTTCTTGATTGTTCATTGATGGAGGAGGGCCTAGCCCACCACAAATGGTGCCACCCCTGGGCAAATGGTCCAGGAAGCAAATATGACCAAGAAGCAAGCCAGTAAATGGCGTTCCTCTTCAGTCTCTGCTTCAGCTTCTAACCTGTCTTTCCTTCATGATAGACTATAATATGTAAAATTAAATAAACCTTATCCTGCACAAGTTGCTTTTAGTCATGGTGTTTATCACAGCAACAGAAAGCAAACCAGGACAGAAATTGGTACCAGAGAGATGCATGTTTCAGTGACGGGCCTCACCATGTGGCTTTTATGCCTTGGACTGTTTTGTGGAAGGAAGGTTGATTTTGGTACTTTGGGTAGAAAAATCCATTGAGTGTTCATTGCTTAATGAGCTGTTGTGGGAATTTGAAAGACAATGCTGGGAGAAATACAGAGGATAGAAGTCTGGTTTATGAAGTTTCAGAGAGAAGCAATCTCAAGGCTGTTCATGTAATGTTTTAGATTAAGAATCTGGAAGAGAAATCTTCATTTTACTGGGACAGTAGATGCTGCTTAGCTGGGGCTGAAAAATTAACTGTGATTAATAAGAGACCAGTATGGTGATATTGTGTTCCCCAAAATATTGTGCATCCTAATAAACTTATCTGGGGTCAGAGAACAGAACAGCCACTAGACAGACATAGAGGCCAGAAAATGGTGGCACTCACACCTTTAATCCTAGCATTCCAAAGGCAGAGATCTGTCTGGATCTCTGTGAGTTCAAAGCCACACTGGAAACAGCCAGGCATGGTGACTCACGCCTTTAATCCCAGGAAGTGATGGCAGAAAGCAGAAAGGTATATAAGGTGTGAGGACCAGGAACTAGAGCCTGGTTAAGCTTTTAGGCTTTCGAGAAGCAGTTCAGCTGAGATCCATTTGGATGAGGATCAGCTGAGGAACTGGCGATTTGAGGTGAGGTAGCTGTGGCTTGTGTCTGTCTCTCTGATCTTCCAGCATTCACCCCAATACCTGGTCCCAGGTTTGTTTTATTAGTAAGTTCTTTTAAGATTCATGCTACAGACCAGATCATTGATTTGAACTCTTCCTCCTCCTCCTCCCTTCCTCCTCCTCCTTTAATGTAAGCTGGCACAATGATAGTGCTAATTTAAGGATTGTGTTTAGTAAAGCAATTGTCCTTGAAGATTTAGTTCAGGACTTGGCATATAATAAATAGCTGCTCACGAAGTGGTAGCTACTTATTATTAAGTGCCAAAACAAGTAGTAGAGATAATAAATACTACAGGCATCTTTGAAGGTCACTTAAGCCAGTTACAGGAAGCCGGTAACAGTTTGAACAGGCCAGGCGGTGGTGGCGCACACCTTTAATCCCAGCACTTGGGAGGCAGAGGCAGGCGGATCTCTGTGAGTTCGAGGCCAGCCTGGCCTACAGAGTGAGTTCCAGAACAGCTAGGGCTATTACCCAGAGAAACCCTGTCTCGGAAAAAAAAGGGGGGGAGGGGAGTTTGAACAGGCCAATATCAAGAAGAAAAAAGAAAGCCCGGCGGCGGCGGCGGCGGCGGCGGCGGCGCACACCTTTAATCCCACCATTTAGAAGACAGAGGCAGGTGGATCTCTGAGTTTGAGGCCAGCCTGGTCTACAGAGTGAAATATAGGACAGCCAGGGCTACATGGAGAAACCCTGTCTTGAAAAACCAAACAATAAACAAACAACCGCCCCCTCCCCCCCAAAAAAGAACAGGAAAAGAAGATTTTCCAAGTAAGAGTAACAAAAGCTCTAAGTTAAAAGGTCATGCCAGGGGCTGGGAAGATGGTTCATTTGATAAAGTGCTTGTCATCCAAGCATGAGAAGAGGAGTTCGGTCCCTAGGGCCCATGTAAAACTGCCAGAGGAGGCGGAGACTGTCTTATCACACCAGGTGGAGGTCTGCAAGATGGGCCAATCAGTGCTTGCCCACAAGCCTGCTGACCTGAACTCGAGCTCCAAAAACTATGTGTTGGAAGGAGAGGATCGAGTTGTCAAGTTGTGCTCTGACCGCCACACTTGTACGGCAGCATGCGAGCACCAGCCCTACATAATTAAATCAATAAATGTAAAACAACATGGTAGATGGCCCTTGAGGAACGGCACCCAAGGTTGACCTCCTGTCTCCACACGTACATGTACATGCTCTCCCTCCCACCTGCGCGCGCGCACGCACACACACACACACACACACACACACACACACACACACACTCATTTATCCACAAATAAAAGGTCATGCCCCAACAGTAGTTCATTTTCATTTCTGATTTTTGTAAAGCTCCAAATGCCTTTTAAAAGCATCATTATTTAACGTTTAATTTGCTCTCCTCATTTCAGCTTGCAGGAAACTTGAACATGAACAGCATGCTTTATTATGCATATGAGAGAAAACCATTTTGAGTCAGATTCCATGCTGTTTGTCTTTAAGGCTCCTCAATGGCTTCTCCAGCCCTCGCCGATTCTTTTGTGTGTGTAGCTGCTATTTTGCATCTTAATTTCACCCTGCCTTTTTATTTATTTTCACTTATTACCAGAATGCTCTTTAAAATGAAATATTTTGTGCGTTTCCTATTCAGTATTTGAGGGCTGCTTATTATTGCAATTCATTGTTTAGAAAAATGGACCACATGCTGTATTCATCCATTTCCACTCCATTCTCCAGGGGCTCGAAACCATTTCACATCATTAAGTGACTCTATCCCTTGGGAACCGAACCGAATGAATGGGAAGTAGGAGAAAGGGCATCCATAGGTAGGAGTGGGTGAGGGAGGCAATGGGGTTTACTAGAGCAATGGCCCCTTGCCTGCAGGAGCCTCACGTCTCAGGCCTCCCTCAGACCGTCTCTCCCTTCTCTCTGCCCCTTCTACCCTCCTAGGTACATGTGCCTTTGCATACACATACATACACAACCAGTAGATCAGGGTATTTTTTACATTTGAAATGAAGTAAAATAAAATGATAGGGCTGGAGAGATGGCTCAGTGATCAAGAGTGCTTGCTGTCCTTGCAGAGGACCCCAGTTCAGTTCCCAACACCTGTTACTCCAGCTCCAGGGGTGGCCCGCACACATCTGGCATACACTCACACAGACATATACATATAAATAAATATTAAAATATAATAAATCTTAATAAAGAATAAATGAAAATGATAACTTTTTGGAGAATACCAAAAAAGATGTATATATAGGTTACATACATATGTAATATTTTATGAGGTTTTCTTTTCGTTTTATGTTTGTTTGTTTGTTTTTGAGACAAGGTCTCAGTTGGCCCAGGCTGGTCTGGAACTCTCTATGTATCACTATGTAGCTAAAGATGAACCTTGAATTCCTGGTCTTCCTGCCTCCACCTCCCAAGTGCTGGGATTACAGGCATATGTCACCACAATTGTCTCAATAGTTTGTTTTAAATGTGAAGACTGATGAAAATTCTGAGGTCTCACCCTACTTGCAAGCTGACAAGGCATCGGACCACCACAAATGCCTAAGTGCTAGCAGACAGAGGCTCCAAGTTCAGACTCAAATTTCTCTGGATGACAGGACGTGGCTAGTATGGATGCAGCACATTCAGTGTTTGTGACCGAGCCTCTGTCCCTCATTAACTAGGACTATTGCTGAGGCATTGGTTTACAGCATTTCCAGTCCATTGGCCACTCCACCACATTCACCACAACCATCTTAGGCAAGAAGTGGATCGTGGTGGCGCACGCCTTTAATCCCAGCACTCGGGAGGCAGAGCCAGGCGGATCTCTAAGTTTGAGGCCAGCCTGGTCTACAGAGCAAGACCCTGTCTCAAAACAAACAAAAGTGGACTTGGCTTTGGTTTCTGGCTTCCCCTTCTCCAAACTTCCCCAAGGAGAAAATGGCTCCTCATCTCCTTGTGTCTTGCTATTTATTTATTTATTTATTTATTTATTTATTTATTTATTTATTTATTTATTCCTGTGCTGGCTAGAGTTGTGTCTCTGTGACTGAAGCTGGAGTTATCTGAGAGGAGGTGTTACAGGCCCTCAGACACAGATAATGGGTAGCGCCCACGCTACAATGATGAAAGTCCCATTCAGCACAAAGAACCACCAACAAAACGAGAACAAAGACCTTCCACCAAAGTCCATAGTTCTGGGAAAACCCCTAAATGTACTAACCTTGCTTTTTGGCTTCTGTAGTTCCGCTTCTGGCTAACTGTTCTTGTTCACTGAAGTATGTCAACTCAGGATGTGGTTTTTGTGCTTAAAAGCTCACCCTGAGAAAGGCTCGGGGCTGCACTGGGATTCCAAATACCTAGAATAGTTGCCGACCAGCTAATAAAGACTTTCTGTTGGCTTGAACCCGTGTCTGAGCAGTTTTCTCTGGTGGATACCAACAGGGGAACTAGCAATTGAGAAACTGGCCGGGCTGTAGGCAAGGCTGTGAGGTATTTTCTTAATTAATGGGTGATATAGGAGGGCCCAGCACATTGGGGGTGGTTGCTACCCCTAGGCAGATGGTCCTGAGGAATATAAGAAAACAAACTCAGCAAGCCAGGAGAGGCAAGCCAGTCAGCAGCATGTCTCCATAGTCTCTGCTTTAGGGCCTGCCTCTAGGTTCCTACCTAGAATTCTTGCCCTGATTTTCCTTCATGATAAACTGTGGTCCTGACATGTAAGCTAAAATAAACCCTTTCCTTCCCAAGCTGCTTTTGGTCACGGTGTTTCATCACCGCTGTAGAAACCCTCACTGAAACAAGTCTCACTGCAGCCAGCCATTGGAAAGGCTTCATTTGCACTAGGGTACGCAACTGGCTGTGTTAACATTGCTCCTGCGATTAGTAAGCACCAAGCAATTTACCTGGGAAGACTTCCCATTCCAGATAACAAACAGAAGCGAGGATGGCCTAGGAGTTAAATACCCACTTCACCCAGGCTACGATTTGTGGGGTGACTCTCAGGCAGCCCAGGAAAGTCAACTGCCCTGCTCTGCTAAGCACAGCCTCCAAGACATTGGAAAGAACACGGTGACTTAGCCACAGCTTTGGTCACTCTGACTCAGCTCTGTACCCAATTCTTTGATCTGTCTAAGTTATTTTGTGTGTGTGCGTGCATATGTGTGTGTGGTGTATGCATATGTGGCATGTGGAGGCCAGAGCTCCATATCAGGTTTGCCTCAACTGTTCTCCATCTTATGTTCTGGAGACAAACTCTCTCACTGAACTTGGAGCTCTTAGTTTTGACTAGACTGGCTGTCCAGCAAGTGTCCCCAGAGCCACCAGTCTCCATTCCCCAGAGCTGGGATTGCAGAGGTAGGCCACCACACCAGGCTTTTACGTGGGTTCTGGAGATCTGAACTCAGGTGCTCATGCTTACAGAGCAGGTGCTTTACCACTGAACCAGTGCTTCTCAACCCTCCTAGTGCTGCGGCCCTTTAACACAGCTCCTCATGGTGTGGGGAACCCAACCATGGAATTCTTTTCACCGCTACTTCCTAACTGGAATTTTGCTACTTTTATGAATTGTAATGTAAACATCTGATATGCGACCCCTGTGAAGGGGTCACTTGGCCCACAGGTTGTGAACCACTGCACTGAGCCATCTCCCCAGCCTCATTTTGCTCTCTTGCTAACATGTACAGGGGTCCCAGCAAACTTCCTGCATTTGGACAGTGTCCTTCTTCTCCTTAAAGGATTGATCCCTGGGTACAAACAAACTTTCCTTGTTCTAGATAGATGGGTACCAGCACGACAAAAATAACTTCATCCCAGCACATTCTAGACAGAGGCCCTACCCGCTTCTCTCATGATTCCCAGCTCAACAGACACCCCCAGACAACAGCTCAGCTCCAGCAAGCATCAGCCTGGACTTGGGAGGAGCTAGACCTCAAGTCCTTGAAACAGTCAGGCCAAAGGACAACCTCAGATGGAATTTTTCCTCAGGTGCCATCCTTTCTGTTTTGGGACAAGGTCTCTCACTGGCCTGGGCCTCACCTCATTAGGCTAGGCCTGCTGGCTGTGGTGCCCAGGGATCTGCCTGTCTGCACATCCCCAGCACTGCAATTAGAAACACCACTTGTAGATTTTTTTTCTGTTGAATTCTGCTCCTAATGCATGCATGGTCAACATTTTACCAACCGAACTGTGCCCTTGTCCTCTGTCTGATTTCATTTACCCCACCTCTCTTGGATCCAGGCTAAGTCATTTCCTTTTCCTAGTGACTTTTGCATCTATAATTATTTACGACTCTTAGGACCTTCCAGTTACTGTTGTTAGTGTAGTACATGGCTGCTGGTGGGTTTGCTTCTGAAACAGTTTCTCACTATACATAGCTGACCCTGGCTGACCCTGAACTCACAGAGATCCACCTGCCTGTGTCTCCTGAGTACTGAAATCAAGAGTGTGTGCCACCATGTCTGGCCCTAGACTGATACGAAAATATATGATGGATTAAAAAATCCTGGTTTTATAAAATTTATCTCTGGTCAATTTGCATTAGTTATCTCGGGACATTTCTAATTGTCTTTTCTAAACCGCCAGAGGCCAAGGCGTCATCTGTCTTTGTATACCATGTCACTCTGCTCTGAATTAATAAGTGTTCAATTAACATTCTTTGGGTAAAACTCACATTTTTCAGATATGATTTAGAGAGGTTGAAAAGGTTGCTGGAGAATAACGATGTTGATTTCTAGGAAAACAAGCCAAAAACAACGTGTGCAGTGGGGCCGGGGCTGTAGCTCAGTCAATAAGGCTTACTTCACATGCATGACACCCTCCTCGGTACTACAGAAGGCCCAGATGTTGGGGAATACACCTGGAATCAGGGTCCTCGGGAGATGGAGGCAGAGGACTGAGAAGCTCAAGGTCGTCCTAGGTGACATAGGGAAGTGAAGGCCAGCCTGGGATACATGTACCCCTGTCTCAAAACAGCATCAAAACCCTGTGTGGTGGATATTTCAAACAGAGAAGGCTTTTATGCAGGATCAGAGGAAGTACTAAGGTTAGAGGAGCAAAGGGGCTGCTGGGTCTCAGACCCAAGGGAACAGCTGCTCTCCTTGTGGAAGTAGGTGAACTGTGGAAGTTACTGCTATCCAGGGCCTGAAGGGCACAAGCCCATACTCACTACTGACATCTGACCAGGGCTGTCGCTACTACCCTCAAAGGATCTCCCCTTCTTACGGCCTTCTATTTTGACCTGACAACATCCTATCCAAATCCAGCTGGCAATGTCATATTGGAAAGAGTTTGTAGGCTTCCGGCTGGCCCCATGGTACCTGAAGCTGAAGTTCAGCACACATCCAGGCTGGATGAGAGAGACGGTGCCGAGCCCATGAGTCCCTCTGGTACGCAGGAAGGGAACTGTCTAGCTGTTGTCAGTCCCACAGAGGAGCAGAGCCAGGTAGAGCGGAGTTCCCTCCTCCAGTCAGCAGGGAGGCTGCCCTTGCACTTCTGAGAGTCCTGGCTTCAACTGCACATCCTCACTTTGGGAGGACAGACAGAATCCTGAACATGTCCTCTGACTGCCACATGTGTGCTGTGGCACGCAGGGACACACATCAAGACAAATAAATGTAGAGCACGAGAAAAGGGGTGAATGGGAGCAAAGCACGTGTAGCAACCCCAGTCAGCTGAGAG
>CABHPR010156911.1:0-28651 GCA_902168415.1 Peromyscus melanophrys
TGGCTTCCTCAGGTGCACATGTACAGAGTTTTAATACCCCCATCCCAAACGCACATGCACATAATTAAAGCTAAAATAAAATACTTAACAGAAATATCCTACCAATAAGATCTTAGCATAAATACATAGTGGTTTTCACGTTTTTAGGTGTTTTTGTGTTTATCTGTCTAAGGTATGATTCATTTCCTCATATGTTTATTCAGTCTCCTATTGTATCTGCACTCGTTACAAGTGAATTAGGGTCTTGCTTGCTTTTTCTTTTTTTGTTGTTGTGATAAAACACCGTGACCAAAGCAACTTAAGGAAGGTTTAGTTTATTTTGGCTCACAGTTCCAGAGGGCTAGATGTCTATAACGGTGGGGACAATGTAGCAGCAGCAGAAGCAGCAGGCATCCGGGAGATCACATCTCAACCACACACAGGAAGCAGAGACAGCAAGCAGGAAGTTGTCCCTCGAACCCCGCCCTCAGGAATGACTTTGTTCATCAAGGCTTCCCATCTTATAGATTCCATAACCGCCCCAAACAGTGTCACTTTCTAGGGACTCTCTTCAGGTACATGTGCCTCTAGGGGACATTTCTCATCCAAAGCACCACACTTAGGAAGTGTAAAATACAATCCCAACTCAGGTTACTTCGCATTTTGCTGGGTAAGACAGGCATGTAAATAAATAACATTATTGTATGGGAAGGCTATAGAAAAGCTATTTCCAAACAACTGTAGAATCTCTGGGGAAAGGCTGGTTAGTGTTGAAAGTGAGTATCAGTGGGGTCTTCATAGAGGACCTTATATTTAATTAGCCTGAAGGGGTAAGTCCTACTTCTTGGGAAGAGTCATGGACATCAACAGTTTATACCCTAATGTCTTCCAAATCTCCATCTGCAGCCTAGACTTTTCCTCTAGGCTTTGGAATAGCATGTGAAAATGTTCACTGAAGAGCTATACCTCACTTCAAAATCCTGAACAAAGCTTATTTCTGCATCTGTGATAGTGAATTTTGATAGTTGGCTGTGGTAGTTTAAATGTAATTGGCCCCCATAATCTCACAGGGAGTGACACTATTTGGAGGTGTGGCTTTGTTGGAGTGGGTATGGCCTTGTTGGAGGAAGTGTGTCACAGTGGGGGTGGGCTTTGAGGTTTCCTATGCTCAGGACACCACCCAGTGTTTCAGATGACTTCCTGTTGCCTTTGAGACTCTTGGCTATTCCTCCAGTACCACATCTGCCCGCATGCTGCCATGCTCCCCACTATGATGATAATGAACTAAACTTCTAACATACTGACAACCTGAGCTCAATTCCTGGGACCTCCAGGCAGACTCTTGCATATTGCTCTCTGACCTTCATACCAGGATTCTGGGATGCTCCTCAACATGAATGTACACACCTGCACACACACACACACACACACACACACACACACACACACACACACAGAGTAAATAAATACATAAATAAATATCATGTAATAAAATGTTTAAGAAGAAATGCAACTGTATACAGAAAAGCACACCAAATATAAATGTATAACAAAAGCTGCCCATGACCATAAGAAATAAAATCCTGTCAGCACCCAATTCCCGTCTCACTATATTCTATACCTATAATGCCCCTGGCCCACACTAGAAATAGCCATTTTTTTTTTTTTTTTACTTTTATGGAAACCACGTCTATGCTTTGCTTCAGTCTGTTTCCACCTAACTGTTCATCCTTAAAAACATAGTTTAGTTTTGTTCCCAATTTTCATATAAATAAAATTATACAGTATCTAGTCTTTTGTGTCCAATTCTTCATATTCTGAATACAAAAATGCAATAAAAGATAGTTTATTTTAGAGTCAAATATGAGTGATCATGGTCCAGGAACGCATATTCGTGTTGCCTCAAATTCCATATTCCACTGTGGAAGTGGTTACCTGAGATGTTTGTTTGGTTTGTTTGTTTGTTTGTTGTTGTTGTTGTTGTTGGGGGTGGGACAGTGTCTCACTATGTATCCCTGGCTGTCCTGGAATTCACTGTGTAAACCAGGCTGGCCTTGAACTCATAGAGATCTGCCTGCTTCTGCCTCCCGAATGCTGGGGTTAAAGGTGTGTCCTGAGATTTTATTAGTTGCAGAAGGAAGAGAATCATAAATCAAAGCATTTATCAAACACATTGGCAGGAGCCTCAGATGGGCCACTACAGCAAAGCAGCATGAGGGGAGTTGGGGAGCATCACCTGCGGGTTTTAGCTGCTACCTGACGACATTCTTAGCTGTGGCATCTCCATGAGTTGGAGGCCAGCTTGGTCTGCATCAAAAGCTCCAAGTCAGCTGAGGCTACATAGCAGGTCTCTGTCTCAAAAATACCATAAATTACATTTTAAAGATAATGACAGGATGTTAGGTCAGACATGGGAAGGCAATGCAAGAGACTGAAAAAAATGATCCAAGATGATTTGGCTCTGGTCTGCAACATTTTAGCACTCTGTAATCTTGAGGTCCCTCATCTGACCTTGTGGAATGTTTAACATGGATTGCTTTTCCCTAGACTTCTTTCTGTTTTCAGCATCTATTGTTAAATTCCACTCTCTGGTGTTTTGTTGAAGGTTCTCACTTTTCTGTTCACGAGCAGTACTGATCAGAAGGCTCTCTGTTTGGTCGGTGGGCATTTGTTTTGCTTCTGTCTTCGGCTTTCGCATTAAGGCAACACCAGCTTTACACCTTAAAGCACTGTGCTTCTCTACCTTCTGGGAGTTGTGTAGAAGTAGTGTTAATTATTTTAACATTTGGCAAATCTCTTTAGTAAAATCATCTGGTCCTGATGAATCCCTTTTTCGGGATTTTTAAAATACAAATTCAACTTCAATGCAGGAGCTCTAGCCAGCTCAAGCATGGTGAGCATGGTTCTGGCATGGCTGGCCATTCTCCTCCATTCCCTCTGCCTTGCTAAAAGCTCTTAGATTACATTCCAAAAGTTAGCCACCAAGGCCTATTCCCTTATTTAGCCACTTCTCTGGAGACCACCAAGGTCTAGCTATCAAAGTATTGAAATCCAGCAAAGCCCCCTTTGGCTCACCTAATTAACATGCGCAATTAAAATGAAATACCTCATCCTAAGGTGGTGGTGGTGATGGGGGGGAGAGGTGGGTCTCCTATTATCTTTATGAACTGCCATTTTCCTATGGGCCAGGCCTGTCTCTATCTATCTAGAGGCAGTCCTTTGTCCCCCTCCAGGACAAATACCCCTTCCCTCTCTATCTTGTCCCCTCCCCTTCTCATTCATCCTATATCTCCTGCCTTTGTCTCTTATTCCCTGCCCTCTGTTCCTCTGGGGCAAACAAATCTCCTTTGTGCTAGGAACTTGGTCTTGGGGGTCCTGAGCTAATACCAACCTCTTACAATGTTACCTGTTAGTGATATACTGTGTACCCTAATAAACTTGCCTGGGGATGGGAGGACAGAGCCAGCCACTAGATTAGACATAGAGGCCAGACAGTGGTGGCACACACCTTTAATCCTATCACTTGGGAGGCAGAGATCCATCTGGATCTCTGTGAGTTCAAGGCCATGCTGGAAACAGAGCCAGGCAGTGGTGGCACACACCTTTAATCTCAATACTGGGAAGCCCACACGCCTTTAATCCCAGGAAGTGACATGGCTGGGTGGAGAAAGGTATATAAGGCGTGCAGAGACAGGAACTAAAGCTGTTCAGCTGAAACTCTTTCAGGTGAAGACTCAGAGGATTTCAGTCAGAGAATTTGTGCAGTTGGTGAGGTAATAGGTTGGCTGTGGCTTGCTCTGTGTCTCTGATCTTTCAGCTTTCACCCCAATATCTGGCTCCAAGTTTTTTTATTATAAAACCATCTAAGATTCGAACAACTTACCTGTTTTTTATTGGGTGAATTATGGTAGGGTATGCTGTGTGAGCAATCAAGTTATTTCTAATTTAATTTTATGTATGTGCATCATGCGTGTGCCCGCTACCTGTGGCAGTCAGAAGAGGGTATCAGATCCCTTGGAACTGGAGTTACAGATGGTTATGAACCACCATGAGGGGCCTCAGAACCAAACCCAGGCCCCCTGGAAGAACAGGCAGTGCTCTTAACCACTGAGCTGTCTATCACTGTAGTCCTGACAGACGGTTCTTTTTTTTTTTTTTTTTTTTTTTTGGTTTTTCGAGACAGGGTTTCTCTGTGTAGCTTTGCACCTTTCCTGGAACTCGCTTGGTAGCCCAGGCTGGTCTTGAACTCACAGAGATCCGCCTGGCTCTGCCTCCCGAGTGCTGGGATTAAAGGCGTGCGCCACCAACGCCCGGCCAGACGTTTCTTAATTAGCCTTTTGATGACATGGGGTAGTCTCCCTGTTTGCTTGCTCCCTCCATCCTCACCCAGTCAGGCTGAATAGAGACATCTTGATTTTATTTATATTTTCAGAAACCCAGCTATTTCTTTGGTTGATTTCCTATATTAACTTCCTGTCTTTGTTTTTGTTTTCATTGATTTCTGCTTTAAACTTCATTTTTCTCTCTCTCTTTCTCTTGGGTTTCTTTTTGTTTGGAGGATTTTAGGGTTTTGTTTTTTTTTTTTTTTTTCAAGACATGGTTTCTCTGGGTAGCCCTGGCTTTCATGGATCTTGCTCTATAGATCAGCCTGGCCTCAAACTCAGAGATCCATCTGTCTCTGCCTCCCGAGTGCTGGGATCAAAAGCGTGCGCCACCACTGCCCTGTTTCTTTGGTTTGTTTTTTGTTTTATTTTTTAGATTTATTTTTACTATTTTATATGTATGAGTGTTTTGCCAGCATGTACATCTGTGCACAAGTGTTTTGCCTGCATGTATCTGTGTGCCACATTTGTGTGTGGTGCCCAAGGAGGTATTGAGCCTCCATGTGGGGGCTGGGAATCGAACCCAGGTCCTTTGCAACAGCAAGAAATGCTTTTAACCACTGAGCCAACTCTCCAACCTGTTTCGTTTTTTGAAACAAGGTCTTGCTAAATAGCCCAGGCTGGCCTTAAACTCTTTATTAAAATGATTTATTTTTTACTTACGTATATATTTGTTTGAATGTATGCCATATATATGTGGGTGCCCACGAAGTCCAGAAGAGGGCATTAGACTTCTCATTTCTGCTGAACAGTGAAGCGAGTTCTGGGGCACCACAGAATACCCTCTGGAACCACCCTTTTGAATGTGAGTGTCCCACTCATGCCCCAGTAGGATCTCTGCTGACAAACAGAGGGTGACAGAGTTGCTTGTAGAAGAGGCCTGACTGCCTAGTGGCTATTCTCTGACAACAACCAGGTCGGGTATTTGGGGCTCTTGTCACAGTTGGAGAGAGCTAAGCTCCACATCTGGTTTTGCAGATAAGAGTGGTGTTTGGGTAGAGTCAGTGGCTAGGTGGCCCTTCCCTGGAGCCCTTGTCTAGAGAGAGCAGGCTCTGTTGTTTTATCTGTGTCAGTTGGAACTTCTGGGTTGCTGGCTTCCTCAGGGCATTGGCCGGAGGAGGCAGAGGCAAGCCTAGGGAGTCACTATCTTCTTCTTTGTATCTCAAGGTCCCTTGCCTGCCTGCCTTTTCTCTCTACATTTCAGAGTTTTGCTCTGTGTCTTATGTATTGTGATCAGGGATCAGCATTGTAGTTAATGGGAGAGATAAAGAAAAGTACATCCGTGTTTCATGAAGCATATATTTCCCCCCATGTTTTTAGCATGTGAAATAATTTGTGATAGTTTAATTTGTTATTTTTCAACATTTCAATAGAACAAAAGAAAAATACACAGTGGGTAGAGAGGCGACTCCGGCGCAGTTAGAGCACTGGCTGTTATTCCAGACGACCTAAGTTCGATTCCCACCAGACAATCTGTTAATCAAGTTCCAGAGGACCCAACTCCCTCTTCTGGCTTCCTTGGTACCAGGCGTACAAGTGATGCACAGAAATATACATAGTAAAAACACCCATATACATAAAAGAAAAAGAAAAAATGGATGTTCGGGGGAAGCTGTGCTTGGCATTTTGAATTTTATCTTTTTCTTGCCTAACAATAAGCAGTAGAAAACTGCAGTGCCCACCTGGAAGCTGCTGTACATGTTCTGACATGTTTAAGATAGGCTAATCTAAGCTATGATATTTAATAGTTAGGTGTAGTAAATGCATGCCCACCCTGCCCTATGTTATGCAAAGGACAGTGAAGGGGGAGTGTCTCAAAAAATTTATAAGTAAGAATAAGCCTCTGTGTGTGGTTTATTTAGGAGCTAGATGGTGGGCCCCCAAAAAAGAGTAAAAAAAAACCACCACCAACACACTTCATCCAACAAAGTCATACCCCCAATCCCTCTCAAGTAGTACCATTCCAAGCATTTTGATGACCATGCATGCAAATATATGAGCCTATGGGGGCCATTCTTATTCAAACCACCACAGGGAAGAAAGGGTTTATTTGATTTCCATGTCCATCATCAATCAAAGAATGCCCGGGCAGAAACTCAAGCAGGAACCTGGAGGTAGGAACCAAACCAGAGACTATGGAAGAATGCTGCTTACTGGCTTGCCCTCATGGCTTGCTCTCCATGGCTTAGTTGACCTGCTTTCTTCTACAACCCAGAACCAGCTGCTCAAAGGTGGCACAACTCCCAGTGTTCTGGTCCCTTCCACATTAATCATTTATCAAGAAAATGACCCACAGACCTGCCCACAGGCGATATGATGGAGGCATTTTCTCAGCAGAGGTTTCCATCCTTCACAGATGACCCAAGCTGTGTCATATTGATAAAAACTAAGTAGTGCACGTGCACCTACAATACAGATACTCCTCAATGCACAGCAAAGTTATGCTCTTATAATTCCATTGTATATTTAAAATATCAAAAATGCATTTACCACCTGAGCATTGTGGAGCAGGCCTGTGATACCAATATTTGGAAGGCTAAAAGCCATTTACTCTCTGCCTGCCAGCTCCGCCTATCCTTTCTCCTGCCTCACTATTGGTTGTTCACCTTTTTATTAGACCATCAGGTATGTTAGACAGGCACAGTAACACAGCTTCACAGAGTTAAACAAATGCAACATAAACAAAAGTAACACACCTTAGAATAATATTCTACTACAGAAGTGTGTCTCTGGGGGTTGGCTTTGGGTTTCTAGACCTAGAAAGCTAGGCCCAGTGTTTCTCTCTTTCTGCTGCCTAAGCATCTGGATGTAGAACTCTCAGCTACTTCTCCAGTACCATGCTTCCTGCCATGACTGATAATGGACTAAACATCTGAAATTGTAAGCCAGCCCCAAAGAAATGTTTTCCTTTATAAGAGTTGCCTTGGTCATGGTGTCTCTTCACAGCAATAGAACGCTAAGACAGTACCCCTAGCTACTTTTTAGAGGGCTTGAGCAACAAATACCTGTAAGCAAAGTCTGGAGATTTATTCCTGGCAATAGATATTGATTTTTGTAGCTTAACGGAAAATTGCAAAGACAGCTAGTGATCATTAGCGTTTCCTTATGGGAATAGTGAAATAGGTTGTGTATAGTTTTTTTTTTTATCTATTTATTTAGACTGGCTCTCATGTAGCTCAGGTTAACCTCAAACTAGCATCATAGCTGAGGATGATCTTGAACCTCTGATTCTCCTGCTTGCATCTCCCAAGTACTGGGATTGTAGGCATACATGCAACATTCAGTTTTATGCAGCATTTGGAACTGAGTCCAGTTGTCACCAATGCTAGTAAGCATTCTACCAATTGAGCTACATTCCCAGTACCTGTGTGATCAGTTTTAAAAGTCTGACACTGCATTCTAGGTATGTTCTAATGTGGGGGGTTTTAATTTATCACCGATGGCTGTAAATAAACATGTTCCTACACGATCTGCTCATGGTAGTCGGAGAAGCAGGATACATAACAGAACTTAGTTGATATTCAACTATGACATTTCTGCCTGAAGCAGTTTAAAGAAAGGTAATGCACTCTGCCCTTCTGGAAGGATTAGCAGGTTGCCGTTAGGATGAATGGAACCAGATCAGAGGAAAAGTCCACCCTGAGATCATCTAAGGAAACTGTTCGTGTTCTGGAAAGCATGACCTGTTTTTCCCTTTTACCCACTCACTCAGGGAGCCTCTCATGAACCAAACATCCAATGAAGTGTGCATTGTGTTCTCTTTAACATCAGTTCAATCAGAAAGGATGTGCCCATTAGGGGAAATTTCATTAAACAAAACACAGCACTAAAATGTGAAGCCAATGTTAAGGTGATTTGTGATTTTCTTGAGTCGCAGAAGCAAATCAGTTAATTGTTAAACATCCAAGTTATCATGGAACAAGCTGATAAACCAATAGTGAAAACACTAGACAGATAAGGATGAGAGGAGCTGCTCTGTCAGGCCAAATGCAAAGGGATACAGTAAGAACCGAATCTTACACCATTTAATTGTGATCTTAAGACCTGCCCCTCACCAATAACTTATCTGTTATTAACAAGAAATGTAAAAGATTGATCATGCCCAGCACTGGCAATAGGAGAAGAGAATAAGCCCTTTGATACATGATCAGTAGGATGATAAACTGACAAGCTCTTTGGAATATGTTCTACTTTGACTTTTTCCTTGGTGTAATCAAAAGCAACTCGGCTTACACTTCCAGGTCACAGCCCATTATCAAGGGAAGTCAGGGCAGGAACTCAAGGCAGGAACCATAGAGAAATGATGCTTGCTGCCTCACTCTCTGGCTCACTCACAGACCCATACTTAGCTAGCCTTCTTAGACAGCCTAGGACCACCTGCTGAGGGATGGTGCCACCCACATGGTCTGGACCCTTCTGCAACGCTTAATAGTAAAGACAGTCCCCAACAGAAATGTCCACAGACTGAGCTGAGCTGGGCAATCCCTCAACGGAGGCGTTCTTCTGAGATGACTCTAGATTCTATTACACCAACACTTGAGGGTAACTATGACAGAGGAATAATTAAACAAACTCTACCAAAATTTAAAATGCACTTATTATTTGATCCACTAGTTCTACTGTGACTTATAAATGGGATGTCATTACAAAAGCATGCCTTACTGTAAGCATAAAGATGTTCATTAAGCATTAATAATAGGGCTGAAGAGATGGCTCAGTAGCTAAGAGCACTGACTGCTCTTCCAGAGGTCCTGAGTTCAATTCCCAGCAACCACATGGTGGCTCACAACCATCTATAGTGGGATCCACTGCCCTCTTCTGTCATGCAGGCACACATGCAAGTAGAGTACTCACCTACAGAAAAAAAAAGCATTAATAATAACAATGTCTTAGAAGTCACCCCAAGCATGCTTATTTGGGAATCAGTCAAATAAATTGTGGTGTGGCTTCCTCATGTCTCTACAAATCAGGAATCAGAGAGCTCAGGCCATAAGTAGGGCTTGGCCATAACCTTCAAGACATTCCCGAAATCAACCCACTTTTGCCAGCAAAACCACATCTCCTGAAAATTTCATAACTAGCCAAGAATGGCAGTACATGCCTTTAGTCCCAGCACTTGGGAGGCAGAGGCAGGCAGATCTCTGTGATTTCAAGGCCAGGCTGGTCTACAGAGCGAGCTCCAGGGCATCCAGAGCTACATAGTAAGACCCATATCCAGTGACCTGCTTCTGCCAGATAAACCCCACCTCTTGAAGATTCCACAACCTATCTGATAGTGTCAACAGCCAAGAAACAAGACACAAGTCTGTGGCGGACAGCTCGAATTCAAACCATAACCATATCTTTTTGTACTGCCTGAGTTATTTCTACCAGCTACATTTCTTTTTCTTTCCTTTTTTTTTCTTCTGGTTTTTTTTTTTTTTCCCCAGACAGGGTTTCTGTAGTTGGAAGTTTTCCTGTGTCCTGCCCTGTCCCGCGGCCATTCAGACTCAAATAAACACACAGAGGCTTATATTATTTTTAAACTATGGCCATGGCAGGCTTCTTGCTAGCTAGCTCTTATATCTTAAATTAACCCATTTCTATCAATCTACACCTTGCCACGTGGCTTGTGGCTTATCGGTACTTTACACCTTCCTTCTCGTGGAGGCGGTTGGCAGTCTCTGCTTCACTTTCCTTTCTCCTCCCACTATCTCTCTTGGATTTTCCTGCCTGGCTCCATCCTGCCCTGCCATAGGCCAATGCAGTTTTATTTATCAACCAATCAGAGAAACACATATTCACAATATACAGAAAGACATCCCACAGCAGTCTTCTGTGTAACCCTGGTTGTTCTGGAACTCACTTTGTAGACGAGGCTGGCCTTGAACTCACAGAGATCTGCCTGCCTCTGTCTCCCAACTGCTAGGATTAAAGGCATTCACCACTACCACCCAGCAACCATCTATATTTCTTGTTTTTTTCTTAAAAAAAAAAATTACCTCACCCAATGAGCACAGTCAAATGTCTGATACATTCAAATGAGTTGATCAAATCCAAACTGTTAGAGTCTCATAATGTACAAGTTGAGACCTTCATAAGAAAATTGAGATCAGCTGGGCATGGTGGCATATGATTTTAATCCCAGCTCTTGGGAGGCAAAGGGAGGCAGATCTCTGAGTTTGAGGCTAGCCTAGTCTACAGAGTGAGTTCCAGAACTGCTAGGGCTACACAGAGAAACCCTGTCTTGAAAATCTCACCACTGCCCCAGGGCAACTAGAAATAGACTCCTTAATAAATGGAGGTCAGTAAACCCTTCACTAATTTCCAAGTCTTATTTGTTGAAGTGTAACTTGCATTTAGTAATGTGCCGAGTCACAGTGTTCAGCTCAAATCTTCACACACACAAACACCTTATACCAGGCTTTGGCCTCTACCCAGATCAAGCACCCAGCAGACTTCCTGTGCCACTCAGAATAAATACACAACAGAGGTAGCTACTATCCTGGACTTTAACACAAAAAAATTGTTTTCGTGGCTTTATTTTTTTATTCTTATTCTATTTTTACTTATCTGTGAGTGTGTGTGTGGGAGGGGAGAGAATCTATATGGGTGTGCACAGGTGGAAGTCAGAGGACAACATGCAGGGCTGTGTTCTCCCCTTTCTCCTGGTGGATCCTAGATTGAACTCAGGTTGTCAAGTTTACCCACCATCTCCCGGGCCCTTTTATTGTTAAAATAAAAGCCATGTAGAGCAAGGCTGCTTAAGCAAAGGGGGGCAAATGTGTTTTAATCTATTTTATCCTTTCAAGAACACCTCTCACCACCTCTTATCTTCTGAGCTCACTGTGTTCTTTTTAAAAACTATTATGCAAAAGATCTTATATTTAATACATCTCTTTTAAAGAGGAATTTTTCTAAGGCTTCTCTCTTTATGGTTTATTTATGCTTGAACTTTGGCATGCTCTAGAGATTGAAGAAAACTTAATGAGGTGGAACGAGGAAATGAATTAGAGAAGGATTTTGACTTTTTTCTTTTTGTCTAAGTTCTGCTTTTCTCTCCTGTTCTAGTCGTCATCCCTTTTCCTCAGCATCGGCCTGTAGCTCTGCAAAGTCACGGAAATGTGTGTCTTGTGTCTCAGAATATTCCTGCTTATTTGACATTTAGAACAAATGGAGGGAGGTGCTGGAGAGATGCTCAGTGTTTCAGAGCACTTTTGCTCTTGCAGAAGACCTGGCTTCAGTTCCCAACACCCACATGGTGGCTCACAACTGCCTGTAACTCCAGTTCTAGAGGATCTGACACCCTCCCCTGGCCTCTATAGGCACTGCATACACATGGTACACAGACCTACATGCAGACCAAACACTTTATACACATAAATAAAATAAAAATAAGCTTATTTTTTAAAAAAGAAAGAAAGTATAAGTGCAGGGAGATCTCAGAGTTTGAGCATAGAGACCCTGGGGAGGCAAGTCCTGAACGGATTTTGTTTAGATTTAGGGGAATTAGTAGAGGGACAAAGTACCAACTTAAAGGTTCCCAAATTTGGACTTCCTGCAAAGGTCTGATTTGGGTAGAGTCCCAGTGTTCTTAAGGACAGCTTCTAACCTGACACACCCAGCTCAGGGTTCCAGCCTGGCCATGAGCTAACTTCATGGGGATACCCCATCTACCGCTGCTGTTTTCTGCGGGGAATGAGAATATTTCAGTCCAATCCCTTTTAGGTACATTGAGCGACACTGAGAAGCAGACTTCAGAAGTCTGGAGTTGGCAATGGCAAGAACAGCCCATCCCCTACAGACAGCAGCCCTGACCTGACAATATGGTCAAAGAGTTGGAACATGGGTTCAAAGCCTTCAAAAGCAATATGTACAAACTTCATTTAGTGTCACAGCAGACAGTGTCAGGTGGGGTGTGACATTACATTAGTGTTCCTCACCAGATGTCCACAATATAGAAGCAGAAATAAAAGTATTTACTTCAGGTCTCGACTGTCTCACTACATAATATTTGTCCTTTAACCTATCCCCTCCAAATATCTTGACTGATTAACAATGAATACACATGCAAGGAACAGTCCACGCAAACCCCACTTAGTGGTAAACCCTTAGCAGCGGTTCTCAACCAGTGTCATGACCCTTTCTGGGGGGTCAAATAACCCTTTCACAGGGGTCACCTAAGACCATTGGAAAACACACATATTTACATTATGATTCCTAACAGTAGCAAAATTATAGTTATGAGGTAGCAATAAAAGTAATTTTATGCCTGGGGGGTCACCACAACATGGGGAGCTGTATTAAAGGGTCACAGCATTAGGAAGGTTAAGAACCGCTGCCTTGGAATGACAAAACATGGTATTTCACCCAGGGTGGCGGTTTGAATGGGAATGGCCCCCATAGACTCATGTGTTTGTATACTTGGTGACACTATTAGGAGGTGTGGCCTTGTTGGGGAAGGTGTGTCATTAGGGGGTGGGCTTTGAAGTCTCAGAAGCTCAAGCCAGTTCACGTCCTGCTGCCTGCAGATCCAGACGTAGAACTCTCAGCTCCTTCTCTAGCACCATGTCTGACTGTATGCCTCTATGCTTCCCGCCACGGCAATACTGGAACTAAACCTCTGAACTGTAAGCCAGCCCCAATTAAACGTTACTGTGGTCACAGCAATAAAACCCTAACTGAGACAACCGGGGAGGAGAGAAATAGCAGACAAGAGGCTGATGTTGAGCAGCCTAGCTGCAGAGACCTGGAACCATCACAGGGCAGAATCCACTCTCGTTCTGAAGCTCACAGGAGTGGGAGACTCCCATGAGAAAGGAGGACCATGGCAAAGCTCACATTAGTCAACGGTGCTGCACTCGAGATTTCTGATTCTGTCTGATTTCCTGTTTAAGTCGGGATTTCTGTGACATGGTGAAGCAAAGAGCACAGCTCATCCCTCTTGACCATGGCAGGATTTTACACGGGAACCACTTGCCATGGCCGGCACGATTGCTCAGGGGGTGAAGGCACTTGCTGCCAAAACTAACAATATGGATCCCATCTTCAGAATCCACACGGTAGAAGGAGAGAACTGACGCCAGCAAGTTATCCTCTGGCCTTCGAATATGAGCCACGGCACATGATTGTAAGTAAATAAATAAGTGATTTAAGACAATAATTAAAAAAACAAGTGCTAATATATACCATGACACATTTTTTCTGACAAAAATCTCTGCCTACCTCTATATATCCAATAGTTGGATGGAAACACACACACACACACACACACACACACACACACACACACACACAGCCTTCCTGCCTGCCCCCCAGGAAACTAAACAACTATGTCAGTGACATTTCAGGCTGTTACCCAACAGTAGTTAGTAAAGGAACAGGGAAACAGGCATGGAATGAAGGTCCTGGAGCCTGGACTCAAGATGATATTTGAGGAGGCAATTATGAACACCTACAGCACAAGTGTCTATTAAAACAGAGGGAGGTGGGGGCATGGAGGAGTAGCACTCTACAGGAACTCAAGTCAGGCTATCATTGGAAAAGCTCCATCAATGCCACTTATAACACTTCTTATTATTTGTTATTCATGCCAAGCAGGACTTTCAAATGATCTAGACTGCTATTATAGACCAGTTGGAATATATATATTTGGAGGCAGCTGCCTAAGGAGAAAAACACACAGCATGACCTCAGTTAGGAGCTAAGAAATAGCTAGCAACATAGCAGTGACATGTCTGCTCCTTCTTAGTAAAAAGCTACTAATCAACTTTTAGCTCAGGTTGACCAGATGGCTCAGTCTATAAGCACTGTCCGTACAAGCATACAGACCTGAGTTCACACCCCCAGAACCCAAGTAAAACCTTAGCATGGTGGCAGTCACCTGAGGGTGCAGAGGCATGTAGTTCCCTGAAGCTCATAGGCCAGCTGGCCTAGCCAAATTGAAGATCTTCAGGTTCAGTGAAACAGTCTCAAAAACAAACAAACAAGGTAAGGGTGATGAAAGACGACATCTGATACTAGCTTCTAGGCTCCGTACACATGTGCACACACATGCTCACACTCACTCCATGCCACCTCCTAGCAGACACCAAAGAAAGTGCATATGTCATCAGACAGCAGAGACTCATCACATGTCAGATTCCACCAGAAGAACACAGGAGGCACTAAAGATATAGGTTCTTCATGCTGGATGTTGTGGCTCATGTCGTTAATCACAGCACTCAGGAGGCAGGGGCAGGTAGGTCTCTGTGAATTCAAGGCCAGCCAGGAATCCATGTAAAATCCCGTCTTAAAAAACAGGGGGCATGGGCTTTGTTATTCTCATAAATTTGTCCTCCCAACTTAACATTCCATGTTTATTTTTAGGGACTTTTGAAGAGGGTAAGATGAAACACTTTAAAGCCAGATCACAAAACATTCTGTTAAGTTAAATGAACAAAAGAGAAGGTGCACAGCAAACCCTATTAGAGACACCCCCGTCCCCTTACCCACCCACCCCACCTCCAAACTCCCACCTACTTACCCCTTCCAGTACACTTTGTACTGGGGATGGAACCCAGGGCTTTCTCCACACTAGGAAGCACTCTACCCACAGATCCACATCTCTGGCCCTATTTATTACTTAAAAACAAAATCAAAGAACACTTCCTCCCTGGACGAACTTAAAAATGAAATTATAAAGTTTGCAGCATGGGAGCTGGGGACAGTGCTCAGTTGTAGGGCACAAGACCTTCTGGTTCCACCTCCAGTACCACTAAACAAGCAAACAGACAAAAGCTTGCTGCTCTGTACCAAATACTTATTCCTGTGTCTTGTAGCTTTTGGGGGGGAAGAGGGGCAGTGTCTCATTGTGTAATCCTGGCTGCTTGGCCTGGAACTTACTATGTAGGCTATGTAGACTGGCCTCAAATTTACAGAGATCCACTCATCTCTCCCGAGTGCTGAGAGTAAAGGCTTGTGCTCTAAATCCCGGTGTATTTTCCCTTTTAAGCTTGCAATTCAGACCTTCTGAAATGTCCTTGTAACAACTCTTACATGAAGCAACTCTTACATCAGATGGTGACACTTAGTCAGTTACACTTTGGTACAAGGACAGCCACCGCAAGATCATCCTTGAATATCTATCCACGTGTTCCAAGTCTGTACACATCATACATAAAAAGCTCATTTGTCTAAATAATATGGAAAGGCAGGGAAAGGGTTGATTTAATTCATTGATTGTGTAATTCATTTCCTCTTATCGTTTTGGTCCTGTTTCTCAACACATTTTTTTTTTTAAAAAAAAAAAGTGACTTCATATTTAATGATATAAAGTGTTCCAAGGCAGAATATTTGTCAACATGGCTTGAAGAAAAAGAACTGGCGAATCTTGAGTGTCTGTAAGGATCCAGACATGAGGTGACAAATTTGCTATGGGTCACAACAGCCAGCATCCAGGGGACCCCTCTGAGAGGTGAGCTAATATCTTCTGCGTCTTTCTGGTGATAACAATTAGGCTTAAAAATTTTTAAGGCTCAGTGATATGGCTCAGCACGTTAAGATGCTTGCTGCTAAGCCCGGTGACCTACATTTAATCCTGGAACTGATACCAGAGAGAAGAGAGGCAACTCCTGAAAGTTGTCCTCTGGTCTCCACATGCATGTTGTGGCGGGCACTCACAACAGGCTGGATGAGAAGAAAGTAAAGAGTGTTGGAGCTGAGGAGGAGTCTACGCTGGGAGTATGAAGGGGCGTGTGCAGCTGGAAAGGGGAAATAGGCCAAATTCTAAGCAGGAAGCTTCCATTAAATCCTTAAAAGCAATGGGTACCTTCTGAATGAACAAAGCCTGCCTGAAGATAATAATCACAACCAAGCTGTGGTTTGGGGCAAACAGCTTGACCACGTGAGATAGCCAGGCCTAGGAGATCAGAAGCCCTGGCTTCATGCATGGTGTCCTAGCTCCAGCCATTGGCTTCACAGGGTTCATACGCTCTTCTGTCATTCTGTCCCACCCTCCTCCCTCTTCCTCCTCTTCCTTGGCCCGGGTTTATGACTAAAAGCCAAACACTGACACTTATAAATCATTTACGATTCTGTTTCCATTTTTCTTGTTCAAGATCCAATTTCTTCAGAGCTTGGCCTCTGAGTTTCTCTCATTAATCTGAAAATGCAGCACAATCACAGTATGAATGGTACTGCATAGGCCAAACACCTCCAGGCCTCATTCTCCTGGGTGTGTTCATGACTCCACCAGTAAATGAGCTCAGGCTTGTGAAGAGCGAGTGTCCACCACGTATGAGTGTGCGCTGTGGACCGGAACACTGTGTGGGATGGATGTGACTCAGTGGTTTCTAGATATCCTGCAGCAGGTCTTCTAAGGAACATTTGCCAAGCACAGTCCAGGGTTTTCTCCAGAAAGTCTGATTTTGGTGGGGGGTGGGGAGGTGGTTAGAGCAGGACCCAATCTTTCACAGGCCTGCCAAGTACTCCGGTGAGGAAAATTTTGGAAGGCCTAGGATAATTACTGTATACAGTTGACCTCCACACTCTCCACCCCCAACATAGCAGCCAGCACTCCCTTGTCCCGATCCCCTGTCCAAGGACTCCTCCTTCAATCCCAGTAAAGCTTATAGCAGCATCTGCTTTGTCTTCTACCCACTGTAAGTCTTCTTTCAGGTCATACTGACCCGCCTTCTAATGTTACAAACACTAGATATATTCTCTCATTGACCTAAAAATTATTTATATGGAATATAATTGTTTAGATTTAAATTCAAATTTATTTTTAGTTTTAACTGTTTTTCTTTTTGAAGTACTGGAGCTCAAACTCGGTGCCTTGCATATAAGCTGAATACATGCTCAGTCAGTGAACTGTGTCCCGAAATCCTGGGCCTAAATTTTATGTCCAGAGGGACTGCAAAGAACTGCAAGAGCTCCCAAGATATTGGTGAAAAACTTGCACACTGCTTTTACTGTACATTCTAGTGAGGGAATAAAAAACTGGCATGAGAGAAGCCTGCTTCCACTCAGTACAGAAGATCTAATGAGCAGTTCAGAGGGGACAAAGACACATGACCATGACACCCTAAGGATACAACCATCAAAATCCAGACTCTAGAAGCTCTAGAGTTAGTTTTCCTCAATCTGTGGTCCATGGACCAGAAGCACTGGGCTCTGTATTAGTCAAGGTTCTCTAGAGAAACAGAATTGATAGAATGAATATATATATATATATATTCATATATATATAAGTATATGAAATATATATGAATATATACAGGATTTATTAGAGTGACTTGCAGGCTGTGGTCTAGTTAGTCCAACAATGGCTGTTTACCAATGGAAGGTCCAAGAATCCAGTAGTTGTTCAGTTCAGGCTGGATGTCTCAGCTGGTCTTCAGAAGTATGCTCCAATGAAGGAACGGACTTGCCAGTGAGAGGGGAGCAAGCAGGCAAAGAGAGCAAGCTTCCTTCCCGGTCCTTTATAAAGGCTGCCAGCGGAAGGTGTGGCCCAGATTAATGGTAGATCATCCTACCTCAAAAAGTCTAGATTAAAGGTGTATCTTCCCATCTCAGAAGAACCAGATTAAAAGTGGGTCTTCCTACTTCAAATGATTTAATTACAAAAAGAAATTCCTCACAGGTGTACCCAGCTGCATGGGTTTTAGTTAGTTCCAGATGTGGTCAAGTCAACAAAAGAACCATTACAGGTTTGCCTGGGGACTTGCCAGAAACACATCTTAGATCGCACTCCCCATCAGCTGACTAAAGCAGAATCTACTTTTTAAACATGAGGTCCAGGTAATTGGTGAGTCATTTAAAATTTAAGACCTGTTATTCTAACCAGAGAAGATACCAGGTCGTTCAAGAAAATTGAGAGAAACAGTAAGAAAAGGAAGTATAAAGAATAAAAGAGGGGGGCTGGAGAGATGGCTCAGAGTTAAGAGCACCGACTGCTCTTCCAGAGGTCCTGAGTTCAATTCCCAGCACCCACATGGTAGATCACAACCATCTGTAATGAGATCTGGCACCCTCTTCTGTATACATAATAAATAAATAAATCTTTAAAAAAAAAAGAGAGAGAGAGAGAATAAAAGAGGATTACCAGAATGGCTCAGCAGGTAAGGGTGCTTGCTGCTAAGTCTGATGACTTTCAACCCACAGAACCCATGTTTAAAAAAAAAAGTCTGAGTGTGGTTGCATACCTTTGTAACCCTTGAAGTCAGAGACTAGAGAATCCCAGGGGTTCACTGGTGAACCAGCTTAGTTTCCTTGACAAATTTCAGGCCCATGGAAGACCTGGTCTCAAAAACAAAAGGTAGGCAGCTCCTAGGGTTGTCCTCTGGCCTCCACTCGAACATGCCCACATATGCGTGTATACTTGCAGATACATAGGCATAGCTGTGAGCATGCAAGAGAGAGCCTGCGTGCACATGTGCACACACACACACCACACACACACACACACACACACACACACACACACACACATCACATCACATCACATACACACACACAAATGTATTATTAAGAAGTCAGTTAACAAAAAGCTTCTGGGGACCAAGCATGAGGGTCAGAGTTCCTAAGCTCAGAATGCATGAAAATACAGGCAGGTGTGGTGGCCGCCTGTAACACCAGCATCCAGGAGGCAGAAACAGAGAATCACAGGGTCAAAGTGCTGGCCAGACTTGCTGAATGAATCAGTGAGATCCAGGTTCAATGAGACTCTGCCTCAATAAATGAAGTGGAGAGCAATGGAGGAAGACATATAACATCAGCTTCACATATCCATCCATACACATGTTCACACATGTACACCTGCAGCTGTACACACATATGAAACACACATGCAAACACATACACACATGCTTGTATTCCACTGTCTCACACACATGCACATGCAACAAAACAAGCTCTTGCAAGGCAGAGAAAACATCAAAGTGCAGAAATATCTTACGGAATGGGATGGAATGTGGGCAATGCAAACGAACAGTTGCTATCTAAGGAGCTAGTGATGGCTCAGTAGTTAGAAGCACATACTGCTCCTGCAGAGGACCTGAGTTCAGTTCCCAGCACTCACACCTGGAGGCTCACAAACACCTGTAACTCCAGCTCTAGGGGCTCTGACACCTTCTTCTGAACCCCGCTGCAGGCACTCACACTGACATGCACATACCCACACGCAGACTAACACGTGCACATAATTAAGACTAATAAAAATTCATTTTAAAAAGTTGATATCACATCACATGTGGTGGAGAGTAGCGGCGGCGGCAACAACAGGTATGGGAGCATGGCTGAGGCGGACAAAGGAGCGTGTCGTTGCCGAGAAGGGCGGTAGGGTGGTGTGCAGCAGCCCAGAGCTCGAGCATGCTCTGCTCCTGAATGTGGGGCTCAGCCACACCATCGCCCTGGCTCTGAGCAACAACAAGATATCTGAGATGAAGAATGGTTCATTGTAGCACGAATCCTAACAGGTCTTATTAATAAAAACAAACCTGGAGCCAGGTATTGGGGTGAAATGCTGGAAGATCAGAGAAGCAGAACAAGCCACAGCCACCTCACCTTGCCAGTTCCTCAGCTGATCCTGTTTCCTCAGACTGGAAGCCTCTCAGCTGAACTGTGCTACTCAAAAGCCTAAAAGCTTAACCAGCCATCATAAACAATGACAATATCCATAACTTATTAAACAACGAAAACCTCCCATCCCACATCTTGGGAATGTGGGCGTCGTTTTCTTAAAATTACTTCCTGCTTTCTGGGGATGAAGGCATCTTTAGGGAATCCTGAAAAGAAATTTTTTTGGGGTTAATTGTCAAGTCCTGGGAGAGATAGCTGTATCATTTGTTGTCCATCTCTGCATAATGGGAAAATGTCAGGCTTGTCTCAAGTCCTTGCTCGAGTAGTCGTGAATTTGGATCATCTCAGCTAGCCATCTCGAAATTGTCCTGAGCAGTTTGTAGTCCAAAGTCGATCTTTCCGTGGTGTTAATCAGCTTAATGGCTTTATCATAGTCCATGTGGAATGATCATTGTGGGGTCCTGTCATCCTTTTGAAGATTTCAAAGTTGCTGTTAGGTGTGGTCATAGTTCCCTGCAGAATTTGTGTGTGTGTGTGTGTGTGTGTGTGTGTGTGTGTGTGTGTGTGTGTGTGTGTGCCTCCCTCCTCTGTGGTTTGGAGCAACCAGTCTGATAAATGTCTGTCTCTCAGAATCATGAATGTTTTTCCCTAGAAGAGAAAATCTTCACAGCAATTTCTTCCCACCATTTGTCTTGCCAAACTTTTCCAAACTGACCTTTGCCGATGCTTTCTTGTAACACAATGGTCCTGGCAATTCTTCTCTGAACAAGCAGCAGTAAACCCTTTGTCTCTGGTAGCAGCATCATCGCAGTCACCAACATGATGAGAAGCAGCCAGCAACTCGGAGCAGCAGCCACTGCCTCACCATGGTCCCACCACCACCATTTGTGGCTTGGCTCCGGCCGAAACTTCTCCATAGCAAGCCTCCCAGGCTGGCCTCAAACTCAGGATCCTCCTGCTTCTGCCTCCTTCAGTAAATCCAACCAGTGTGCCACCACAACCGGCAATGTGTAGCTCGGGTCTGAGCTGGGGCCTGCAAGGCCACAGGCAAGTAGCTTTTTCGTGAATTCGTACCACTAATGTTGGGCGCCAGATGTAGCACGAATCTTAAAAGTTCTTATTAACAAAAGGAATTGGCAAGGTGAGGTGGCTGTGGCTTGTTCTGCTTCTCTGATCTTCCAGCATTCACTCCAATACCCAGCTCCAGGTTTGTTTTTATTAATAAGACCTGTTAGGATTCATGCTACAGTTAATTTTCTGGATTAAGCTTCCTCAAAAGACTTCCATGGTCTATGCTGCTGCCGGAGGCCATGTTGATGTCTGTGATCTATGTTGCCACTGGGGGACCATAATGTCCATGGTCTATATAGACGCCTGAGACCATGTTGACATCTGTGGTGATATACTGTGTACCCTAATAAAGCTTGCCTGAGGATCAGAGCCAGCCACTAGATCAGACGTAGAGGTCAGACAGTGGTGGCACACACCCTTAATCCTATCTCTCTGTGAGTTCAAGGCTACACTGGGAACAGAGCCAGGCAGTGGTGGCACACGCCTTTAATCCCTGGAAGTGATGGCAGGGCACAGAAAGGTATGTAAGGTGTGAGGAAACAGGAACTCACTGTCTTTAGGCTAAGGATTTTCTAGAAGTAAGAACTAGTGACTGGCTGCACTGTTTCTCTGATCTTCCAACTTTCACCCTGATATCTGGCTCTGGGTTTTTTATTAAAGACCATCTAAGATTCGAACAATAGACGTCTATGGTCTGTTCTCCTGTTGGAGGCCATGTTGATGGCTATGATCTGTGTGCTACCACTGGGACCATGTTGAGGTCCGAGGTCCATGCAGCTACAGGAAACCATATGGAAGTCCACGATCCATGCTGCTGCTGGATTTTATGGGCCGGGGAGCTTCTTTTGCGGTGGTGTCAATGACGGCAGATTCACAACTGAGAATGAGAGACATGAAGGCTTCTGTGACAGCCGCCACCCCCCCCCCCAAAAAAAGAAGAAACAGTCCATACAGAAAGCTGTTGAAGACAGTCCTTAAAACATGTGACAAAGATGCTGAAGTGTAGCTTTTCACAGTTGATGACTTCTGATGTGTGTGGTAGGGAAGGACTCAGTTATCTTCAAGGGGTTGGCAGCTAGGAGTTTGACCATGACCCAATAGTATATGGACAACACAAATTGGACTCAATATATTCTTTTTTCTTTTTTGGGGGGGTAGGGTACAAAGGTGAGAGGGTGGACCTGGGAGGAATGGGAAGCAGGTGTGATAGGGGTGCATTGTATGAAATTCCCAAATAATCAATAGGTATATTATGTTGGGGGGAAATAAAGAAAAAAAAGTTGATATATGAAATATATAAGGACCTACAAATATTCAATAGCAAACAAACAAAAATCTTATCACTCTAAATAGACACTTTTCAAAAGATGAAATATAAATGGACAAAGATGTTCAACATCACCGGTCATTACGAAAACGAAAATCTAAGCCACAGTGAGATTGGCTCTAGAGTATTGCTTCATTTCAGAGAGCCATAAATGACAATTACAGACTGGACATTTCTAAGAGCTGGAAGGGGTGATTTTGAATGCTTTTATCACAAAGAAGTTATAAATGTTTGAGGAAAAAATATGCTTAAACTGACTAGAACATTATACATGTAGACATTAATTACATGGTACCACATTGATATATATAAACATTTATGTCTTGTGAATTGGTTAAAAATACAATAAATAGCTGGGCAGTGGTGATGCACGCCTTTAATCTCAGCACTCAGGAGGCAGAGGCAGGTAGATCTCTGAGTTCAAGGCCAGTCTGGTCTACAGAGCTAGTTCCAGGAGAGCCAGGTCTACACAGAGAAACTCTGCCTTGAAAAAAACAAAAACCAAATCAAACTAACCAAATAAAAAACCAATAAATAAATGAAGTCACATGTAAACAGTCTTTCTTTGTCCTGCCAGCTCCCAAATAATAACATAGAGACTTCTTATTAATTATGGAAGTTTGGCCTACAGCTTAGGCTTGTTCCTAACTATCTCTTTTAACTTAAATTACCCATTTATATTTATCTATGTTATGCCATGTGATTAGTGACTGTTACCTCTCCTCCTGCACATCCTGCTTGCTCTGCGTCTCCTGGTATCTCCATCTTTCTCTTCCCAGAGTCCTCTCTATCCCCAGAAGTCCCACCTATACCTAGCTATTGGCCATTCAGCTCTTCATTATACCAATCACAGCAATACATCTTCACACAATGTACAAATATCCCACAACAGTCACAGTTAATTTTTAAAAATTATATTTATATTTATGTGTAAGTGTCCTTGGAGGACAAAAGAGGGTATCAAATCCCTTGGATCTGGATTATAGACATCTTTGAGCCACCCCATGTGGGTGTTGGGAACTGAACTGGGTTCTTTCACAAGAGCAGCAAGTACTCTTTGCTACTGAGCCATCTCTCCAGCCCCAGTTAATTTTTTGTGTAGTACTGCGAATTGAACTTGGGGCCTTGTTCATACTAGGCAAGGTCTCTCCCACTGAACTATATCCCCATTCCTGATAATTTTTTACAATAAAGTAATAGTTTCTGGTTATATATTTGAAAAGGAAGAGAGCCTTGTCTTTTAGAGATAACTGCTTTAATACTTTTAATACTTATTAACAGAATGAAGGGCTGGCAAGGTGGCTCAGTGGGACACTCGCCACTACCAAACCCAAGGACTTGAGTTTAATCCCTGAGATCCACAAGGTGGAAGAAGAGAACCAACACTTAAAAATTGTCCTCTGGGGGCTGGAGAGATGACTCGGGTTAGGAGCACTGGCTGCTCTTCCAGAGGACCCGGGTTCAATTCCCAGCACCCACATGGTAGCTCACAACTATCTGTAACTCCAGTTCCAGAAGATCTGACAGGTTCACACCAATGTGCATAAAATAAAGTTAAATAAATTATTTTGAAAAAAAAAGTTGTCTTCTGACTACCACAAGCATGTACTGGTGTGTGCGAGCACACAGACACAAATAAAAATAAATGTTAAACAAACACTTACTAGGTGGGGTTGGTGGCACACACATTTAATCCCATCACTCGGGAGGCAGAGGCAGGCCGATCTCTGAGTTTGAGGCCAGCCTGGTCTACAGAGTGAGTTCCAGGACAGCCAGGGCTGTTACACAGAGAAACCCTGTCTTGAAAACAACAAGAAGAAGAAAGAAAGAAAAAAGAGAAAATAGAAAGAAGAAAGCCTTTGGGTTGAACATTGCACATAAGCACGTTTGACTGACATAGATAAGACAGAGCAACAGGAAGTGCCACTCAGGGTTGAGAAAGGACAAAGAGCTGAGTCAACCTGAGGCATCAGTCAATCACAGGTCCCCTACAGATCTGACAAAATGGCCGCTGGACCATCCCTAAGTCAGACGCCAATTGGTGACAGCTATTCTTGTCCCATGTGACCTCAGTGTGATTGAGAGGTACCCGTTGTACACAGGCACTTGACTTTCCATTTCTTTGAAAGGGAAGCTGGTGTGCTGATCAGTCCGCTGAGACTCCTTATTCACCCTCCACTCCGACCCCCGGACACAGCAGACCGCACCATCAGGAGGAACTGTGTGGCTCTCCCATCGGCTCACATCCTTTCTTCAAGGTGACGACCTGTGCCATTTCTTCTTTTTTCCTGCTGCTTTGTATCTTAAATTTACTCAGTCTGATGATTAGTTTTGACCATCAACTTGACACAACCTAGAAACACCGGGAAGAAAGTCTTGGCGGTGGGTTGTCTACCTCAGGTTGTCCTGCGGGCATGTCTGTGGGGGACTGTCTTGTTTGGATTCCCTGATGGGGGAAGACCCAGGCTGGAAGTGGGAGGCACAATCCCTGGTTTGGGGTCCTGGACTGTATGAGTGGTGAAGGCTAGCTAGGCTCTAAGCATACATGTACTTATTGCTCTCTGCTGTTGATCGTGGGTATGATGTGATTCCTTCTTCAAGTTCTTACCATAATTGACTATAGCCTGGAATCGTGAGCTACAATAAGCCTCTTCCCCCTTGCTCTGGCTGCCTGAGGAGGGTAAGCAGGGGTGGCTCCCAGGGGGTGCACCGCTCATCTTCTTCTTAATTATCTTCCCGTGGCTTGTTTATTTTCAACTCTGCCACTCCAACCTTAGTCCACATCTTTTTAAACATGTAAGTGTCCCGTTGACAAGGTCAGGAAGGTGGCTTTCAGCCCCCAAATTCTTACTGTGTTTTCCCCAGCTTTGCCCTCAGGAGTTCCAAACCCATGCTGTTCCAGAACCATCTGGCATATACACAGACACCTGTACTTCAACATCACAATAGTAAAACCATAATGCATGGGCCTACTCCATTTCCTTCCCTCAAACTGAAGTGAGAAAGGGGATTTCATTGCTTTGTGTAAAGGGATGAACTCCTCTAGAGAATGTCTTTTAAACTGACCTAGTCTTGTGGAATATGTTGTTTTGTTAGGGTGATTATGGAATTGTTTTTAAATGACCGGACTTGCAAATTTTTAAATTGAAAATCTGATGACCTGAGTTGGATCCCCTGGACCCATATGGTAGAAGAAAACTTACCCCGACAAATTGCCCTCTGACCTCCACAACATGCTATGGCACACACACACACACACACAGAGACAGAGACAGAGACGGAGACAGAGACAGAGACAGAGAGAAATTCATAGTACACAGCAGCTCCTCCAGTGCCATATGGGCTCTAACTGGACTCTGTTTTAACATGTGGCCATGGGTTTCCATATCTCGCTGTCATTTCTGATCTCAGTAGTACAGGAAGCCCAAAGGAGGAAAGATGCCCTTGGCCTGGCCTAGCCCACCCCTCTGTTATCTGCCAGCCCCCACAACTGAGCGTCCTTGAAGCATGCCACCCATCAGGAGATAATCCATTTTGTTACATCCCTGGGGTTCAGCCCAGCAGTGAAGGAAGTTGGACAATGTCTTTGTATTTTCTAAATCCATAGCATCTTTTCAAAGAAAACTGTGCCACCAAGAGTTTTAAAATTGAGGTCCATTCTGATTATATTCTGGTCAAGTAGCCAAGTGGTGGAGGTGACAGCCATGTGGAGGTAAAAAGGGAGGGACTCACAACCAAAACTATATAATAAGAGAATGAATATATATGGGAAGAGATCAGCAAGGATACTAGCGTTCCTAGTCTTCCTAACCGTGGAGAGTGTAGAAATGCTTATTTCTGGTTTCTTTAAAATTGCCCAGTCTGTTTCCTCTTTGTGACTATTTGATTGCATCCATATGTCTTCGCGTTCATTCACCCCTGGCCCAGCCTGCCGCCTTGAGGGGCCGGCTCCATTTGTAGGTCTTCCCAAGGCAGCCATCTTAGACTAGCCATGGGTTGTGCCCCCTCCGTCTGCGTCCCTCCCTCTCCCTTCCTTCATCCTTTTCTTCTCTCCTCCTTTCCCACCTCTCAGTAGCACATCATGGACTTCTAGACAGCTAGTGTGTCTGCATTGCCTGCTCTGATTGGCAAGCCTGTGAGGTGGACCCCAAACATGTCCTTTCTCCTTAGATTTGTTCTCTCAGAAACTTTGGTTATAGATACACAAAAAGAATTAACATAGATCCAAAAGGTGTGAAAACACTTTTTTTTTTTCTTTTGCAACCCGTTGTTTTTTAACAGACTCATGAGCAAGGTGGGAAAAAAAAACCAAATATGGTACAGTTTAAGGAGTATGTTGCAAAATAAAAAATATAAATAAATAAATAATCCCCTGGTGCTCTTTGAGTCAGGAACTAACATACACAAGTGAGGAAGGAGAGAGGAGAGTCAGACACAACAAACCTTTGGGGTTTGGGAGGAGTTTCTCGGAATCACTGATTAAAGCTGGCTGGCATAACGGTTTTCTAAGATTGCTCTCTTTATACAGACAAAAACAGGCACTGTTTCCCGTTCGTCTCCGTGTTTGGAAATTCTTGTCTTTTCTTACATTCAAGGTTTGGGTTCTGTCATGGTTTTCAGATAGTCAATGTTCCCCACAAGCCCCTGTGATGAAGGCTTGGTTCCCAGCTGGTGGGGGCTATTCTGGAAGGTTCTAGAAGCATGGATTTGAAGGTAATACTTGGTCCCTTCTCAGGGCTCTCCACTTTCTGCCCACCAAGTGGTGAACGTTTTTCTCCACATGCTATTCTTATCCCGTGTTTAGGACCAAGCAACTACAGAGCGAGCCCTCTGAAACCATGACCCCAAACATGTCCTTTCTCCTTAGATTTGTTCTCTCAGAAACTTTGGTTATAGATACACAAAAAGAATTAACATAGATCCAAAAGGTGTGAAAACACTTTTTTTTTTCTTTTGCAACCCAAATGTGGAACTCAAGGATAGTGTCACCACCACCATCATCATCATCAAGCTCTGGGGTTGGGTAGGCAGGCCAATCCCACCTCCCAGTTGACTCAGAAGATGGAGAGCACAGGGGCCGAGGAAGAGCCTGGAGCAGGAGACACTTTGGCTACAACTGGCTGTGGCATCACAAGGGAGAATAGGGGCACTGGACTGTTTGTCTTCTACCCTGAGAAGTAGGCGTTGGTCTCCCAAAATGCCTTTAGCAAATGGACCCTGCCCCCCAGTGTGGACAAGGAATATCACAGACATTTCAAAAACTGGGCCTATGATGGAAATCCGATCTACGGCTTTCCTTTGTTACGAGTCTGGTTGAGTTCTTAGTGTTGCTGAGGTAACTGACCCGCATGAAGGCCAGCGATGGGACTTGCAGAGGAAATAAGTGTCCTTCTCCAGCAAGCAGGTTTTAAAAACGAGCTTTGACAGCCTCCTGGGGTGTTACATGCTGTAGCTCAGCAACAGCTGTCTTTCATGCTAATAAACAAGGGAGCTGACATTTACTACACTGTACTAGACAAAGAAGTAGTGTGTGTGTGTGTGTGTGTGTGTGTGTGTGTGTGTGTGTGTGTGTGACTGAACCCAGGGCCCCGACATGCTAACCTAGTATTTTACCACTGAGCTACATCCCAACCCTAAAGGGCCGGTGCTATGCTGCTTCCAGAGAGAAGGGTCAGTTTTTGTATTGCAGTTAACACCTGACTATACTGACTATAACAAAAACTTCATTAGTGAGAACTGGGCAAGCAAAGCATGGAAAAAGATAATTTGAGAACGTATAGTCAGCACAGCCAAAGTCAGTTTGCCCCGAGACAATTAGAAAAGTGAGCGCAGGAAAGCATTCGGGGTGTATTTTCGCAGTGTTAGCTACTAAAGTCCAGGAGGAAATAGACTTCATCATGCTCCTTCAGAAGAGGGTTCTAAAAAGGAAGCATTGTGCCCCGAGAACCCAGGACAGCAGAAGCAAGACTGGAGGGATTAGGGGGACTTCCTGAAGATATGTCAAACGATTTCTCCTATTTAAACCTATAGACTCATGTGCATCCCATAAAATATTTCTAGCCCCCTTTTGCCAAGCGCTTCGAGTCTTCTATTCGTCATTTTCCTGCTATTATTCTGATGATAATTCCAGGAGATGGGGGGAGGGAATAGCAATAGGAAGAAGCTGTCTCATATGCTAGTTGTGTTGTCTTAGTAAATTTTATACACCTCGGCTGGCTACAGCCTTAGTCTTCCCCTCTCTAAAATAGACACGATAATAGCAATAATGTCCTGTTCAAATGATCATATGACCAAGGAAGTGGAACTGAGTGAGGTGGTGTCTGTAAGCCTCGGCCACTTGAGCGAGTAAGAT
>CABHPR010156912.1:0-11324 GCA_902168415.1 Peromyscus melanophrys
ACTAGTGTGAGATTTCTCCAACTTCTTTATGTGAGCATTTAGTGCTATGAATTTCCCTCTTAGCACTGCTTTCATCGTGTCCCATAGGTTTGGGTATGTGGTGTCTTCATTTTTGTTGATGTCTAGGAATTCTTTAATTTCTTTCTTTATTTCTTCCCTAACCCATTGGTGATTCAGTTGAGCATTATTCAGTTTCCATGAGATTGTAGGTTTTCTGTAGTTTTTGTTGTTGTTGAAATCTAACTTTAAACCTTGGTGGTCTGATAGAACACAGGAGGCTATTCCAATTGTTTTGTATCTATTGAGATTTGCTTTGTGGCCAAGTATGTGGTTGATTTTGGAGAAGGTTCCATGGGGTGCTGAGAAGAAGGTATATTCTTTTTTGTTAGGATGGAATGTTCTGTAGATATCAATTAAGTCCATTTGGGTCATGACATCAGTTAAGTCCTTTATTTCTCTGTTAAGTTTCCATTTAGGAGATCTGTCCAGTGGTGAAAGTGGGGTGTTGAAGTCTCCCACTATTAATGTGTGGGGTTTTATATGTGGTTTAAGCTTTAGTAGTGTTTCTTTTACATATGTGGGTGCCCTTGTGTTTGGGGCATAAATGTTCAGAATTGAAACTTCCTCTTGGTGGATCCTTCCTGTGATGAATATGTAATGCCCTTCTTGATATCTTTTGATTGATTTTAGTTTGAAGTCTATTTTGTTGGATATCAGGATGTCTACACCCGCTTGTTTCTTAAGACCATTTGATTGGAAAGTCTTTTCCCAGCCTTTTATTCTTAGGTAGTGTCTGTCTTTGTATTTGAGGTGTGTTTCTTGTATGCAACAGAAATATGGGTCCTGCTTTCGTATCCATTCTGTAAGCCTGTGTCTTTTTATAGGTGAATTAAGTCCATTGATATTAAGAGATATTAATGACTAGTGATTGTTCATTCCTGTTATTTTTTGGTGGTAGTGTGTCTGTACTTCTTATCTTTGGGGTTTACTGCTGTGGTATTATCTATTGCCTGTGTTTTCAAGGGTGTATCTGACTTCCTTGGGTTGGAATTTTCCTTCTAGTGCTTTCTGTAGGGCTGGGTTTGTGGATAAGTATTGTTTAAATCTGGCTTTGTCTTGGAATGTCTTGTTCACTCCGTCAATGATGATTGAAAGTTTTGCTGGGTATATTAGTCTAGGCTGGCATCCATGATCTCTTAGTGTCTGCATTACATCTGTCCATGTTCTTCTGGCTTTCAAAGTCTCCATTGAGAAATCGGGTGTTATTCTGATGGGTTTGCCTTTATAGGTCACTTGGCCTTTTTCCTTTGCTGCTCTTAATATTCTTTCTTTATTCTGTATGTTTAGTTGTTTAATTATTATGTGGCGAGGGGACTTTTTTGGGGGTCTAGTCTGTTTGGTGTTCTATAGGCTTCTTGTATCTTCATTGGCATTTCCTTCTTTAAGTTGGGAAAGTTTTCTTCTATGATCTTGTTGAATATATTTTCTGCGCCTTTAAGTTGGTATTCTTCTCCTTCTTCTATCCCTATTATTCGCAGGTTTGGTCTTTTCATGATGTCCCAGATTTCTTGGACATTTTGGGTCATGACTTTGTTGGCTTTAGTGTTTTCTTTGACTGATGAATCTATTTCTTCTACTGTATCTTCAACGCCAGAGATCCTCTCTTCCATCTCTTGCAGTCTGTTGGTTATACTTGCATCTGAAGTTCCTGATCATTTACTTAGATTTTCTATTCCAGCATTCCCTCTGTTTGTGTCTTCTTCATTTTTTCTATTTCCCTTTGCAGGTCTTGGACCTGTTTCATTGCTTTTTCATGGCTTTCTTTCAGTGCTTTATTGTTTTCTTCCAGGACTTTATTGTTTTCTTCTAATTTAATTGTCCTTTCCTCTAGGTTTTTACAGCGTTCTTGCCATTTTTTGTCTGTTCCTCTATATAAGCCTCTACCTTCTTCATGATGTTATTCATAAGGCTGTTTTCTTCTGCTTCTTCCAATTTTTGAAGATCAGCAATAGATGTTGGAGGAGGGCTAGGTTCTGGTGATGCTGTATTGCTCTTCATTTTGTTGTATGTACTTCTGCCTTGACGTCTGCCCATCTCCTTGTGTTCAGTCTTGGTCTTATCAGCGCACTTGGTGCAGAAAGAGCTGACAGATTTGGGAAGTCTCTCTCTCTTGTCCAGATGGGACTCTCTTGTCCAAATAGGAAGTGCGAGGCAGGTTGGGAGCTGTTGTCCAGATGGGAAGGCCGAAGCATGATGGGAGCTATTGTCCAGATGGGAAGTCCGAGACAAGATGGCAACTCTTTGTCCAGAAGGGAAGTCCAGGACAGGATGGGAGCTGGGGGCCAGTCTCTAAGTCTCAGGAAGTGGTGGGGGTCTCTGGGGATGATGGGCTTGGGGGCAGGGCTTGGAGACTGCAGGGTCTGCAGGGGATCTTGGAGAAGGGGGGCCTTCCTGGTAGGGGTGGGGGTAGAAGGGAGCCTGCCCGCTGGCCAGAACCTGGGGCCAAGGTGGGCAGGTCTTCCCAGGGGTGGCTGGTGCCCAGGGACGGGATCTAGGGTGAGGGCGGGCACTCACCTTTGTCCAGAAGGGAAGTCCGGGGCAGGATGGAAGCTAGGGGCCAGTCTCTAAGCCTCAGGAAGTGGCGGGGGTCTCCGGGGATGATGGACTTGGGGGCAGGGCTTGGGGACTTTGTCCAGAAGGGAAGTCCAGGGCAGGATGGGAGCTGGGGGCCAGTCTCTAAGTCTCTTCTTGTTCTCTTGCTCCCTAAGTTGTGACCACCTGATATAAATCACTCTTTTCCAACTGACTAAAGCATCCTCCACACTATATTACCCAGAATATGAATATATTTCCTTGCATAGAAAAATGATATTGCCAAGGAAATTAAGCATTTTGAGGAGAGGAAAATTACCCTGGATTATCCAAGAGAGAAAAAAAAAAAATGTCATCAGATCTTTTTAAAAGACAGATAAAGAGGACATGTACCACAGAAACAGAGATCCAAGTGAGGCAAGCCATGGTTCAAGACAGCACCTTCTAGAAGTTGTCAGAGTCTACAAAAGGATCATAACTCCCCCACAGACTACATACAGTCTCCCGATCCATGAGATAGTTATGTGTATTGTTGAAAACCACTAAGTTTGTGGTCATTTCAGATGTATCGGGAAATGATTACACCCTTATGAAAACAAAAATGTTCCTCTTGGAGGAAACATGCAAGCATATTTTACCTGACTATGCTCTTGTCCAGCATGAAAACACTTATGTCAAAGTATGTGTGTGTGTGTGTGTGTGTGTGTGTGTGTGTGTGTGTGTGTGTAACTCTTTATGTACTATGTCTCTTGGAAGGCCACACATGATTGTAGCTAAGATCCTTTGGGGTGATGTCACCCCTGTTGAGAATACATGATCTGAGCCATAGCCATCTTTCTGGGGTCAACTCATTTTGTCTCCTCTGTAATTTTTCTAAACGAAACCAAGCCATTCTGGATGACAGGGACGTTTTAATGACCACCTCTCCTGTTGCCCGTTGGCTGCTTTTAGCAAACCATCTATTTGTGTTCTATCAGTCAATCCTTTGCAAGGCTTTGAATATGAAGTCCCTCCCCCCAACAGGTTCAGATGTTCAAACACCTATGCTTCAATTGGGGTACTCTTTGGAGAGGTTGTACAACCCTAAAAGCATTGGGTCTAGCTGACAGACATAGAGCTGGAGGGGTGGTGGAATCTATAGGTGATAGCCAGGCGAGGTTCCTGCCTGAGCTCAAAGTGTCCGAATGCACTGAGTCATGAGCAAGCTTCTTCATGCTCCTACCAGCCCAGTGCCACCACCATGCTTTCCCAACCATGATGGGCATCCTGCCTACAAACCAGCAGTCAGAACAATGCCCCCTCTCTTTCTTTTAGCTGTTAAGTTGGGGATTTAATTATTTTATTATAATTAATATCAATTTATTTGTCATATGTGTACTACTATAACTTCATAATTTAAGGTAATTTCATTTTTCCCTTTTTCTTAAACATATGTTTTCTCATACGTTATAATCTGAACACAGTTTCCCCTTCCTCTCCTCCTCCCAGTTCCTCCCCACCTCCTCTCCCATCCAGATCCACTCCCTTTCTGTCTCTCATTTGAAAAGAACAGGCTTCTAAGAGATAACAACCAAACATAACAAAATAAAATACAAGAAGGTAAAACAAAAACCATCATATCAAAGTTGGACAAGACAACCAAAACATAAAATAGTCCCAAGAGAAGGCACAGGCATCAGAGACTCCCTCGCTCATACACTCGGGAGTCTGTAGAAGTACTGAACGGAAAGCTATAGTACATTGTGCAGTTGTCTCGGCCCTGTGTTTGCTGCTTCGGCCTTTAGGAGTTCCTCTGAGCTCTGCTCACTGTTTCAGAGAGGCCCTCCCTCTCTTAAGCAGCTTCTTTTCGATTCTTCTGTCACAACAAAATGTGTCCACTGAGGAAGCTTAGCTAGAAACTATTCCACAGGTTGGACTGAAATCTGGTTTATTGCAGCTGCCAGCCCTGGCTCTAACCACGACCATCTGGAAGTGCCACAGAAGATGCAGCCAATTCCCAGCATCACAGAAGTTAGCCAAACACACGCATCTCTCCAGCCATCCTTTTCTCTTGTGGGATGAATACCACTACTTCCTTAAACAAACTATTACAAGGTGTAGCTGTACATTCACTCTCTCTCCTGGTGATGTCTCAAAGCCTCTCCATCCCACCAGGGTCCTTCTGAAAGCTCTGTACCCAGAGCTGTGTTGAGATGTCTCCATATAGTTTCATCTGCTACTCCACTACAGCACGCCAACACACACAGCTTTAGATCATAACCTTGTCAACCACGGCACAGCGCTGCATGTGAGCGTACTGACCCCTAAAATGCTCGACCACTGCTGATGTGGCTTCTATCAGAGCTTTGGAAAAGTCTCAGGATCCTGTGTTCTTCTCTATTACATTGCTCTCTCTGTGAATGCCTTCTTATAAGCAGACTCGGACATATGACATAGATATAACCACCTTTGAGAATTCATTTCTCCGAGGTAGAGCTAGGAATGGGATCAGGCAAAGGAGGCAATGACCTTGAGACCAAAATGTATGAAGGTGCCTGCCAAAGTCAGCAAGGAAGTTGAGTAACATTTCAATGAAATCTCTTTAAAACAAAACAATTAACAATAAAAAAAATGTCCAGACTGCATAAAATATTAACAATTTTAGGTAAAGACAAGATCCAGCAGTACCTTGTGAAAAATAAAAATGGATCACCTTGTGTACAACCGGCTGGTTTGTTATATTAAAGGGTTTTTTTTGGTTGTTTTTTTTTTAACAGAATAGTAAAGTATTTGGAAAATTAATAGAACTAGTGTATCAAAGCTTGTGTTATTTCATGTTAAAATATCTGTTCCATTTATTATAACTTTTCTGGTTTTAATAGAAGAAAACACATGGACAACGTTTTCCACTGCAAACAAGATAAGCCAAGAAGTTGACGTTGAACATCTGTGGCCAGCTCTGAGCAAATGCAGGGTTGCCCTGGGGAGGAAGGACTGCCTAGATGCTTCATTCCAATCTGCACCTGATTAGCCAACCTGTCTGAGAGGGGAAGTACCTCTCCCCTTTTAGAACATCTTGGAGGCCCCACTGGGTAAAACTGATTACTGTTTGCTCACTAAATTTAAATGATCTTGTCAGCTTCAGAACTACAGAGCAGATCTGCAGCCCTTTTCATGAACCCTGGAGTCCCTGCCCAGCCACTCAACATTTGCCATGAAGATCCACTTCATTACCTGACGAGGGATTAAAATATATTGCTGAATCTGGAACCACAGCAACATTCTAGAAATATCCTTTGTGAATCACTTAATCCACTAAGTTAGAGCACCAGGTTAACCTAGAGTAGGCTATTAACTTTGAGCAGGTCAATTTTAGTCATCTGGAGTAAAGCAGATTTTGTAGCTACAACCTTGGCATCCACCAAAGGCTTCCTCTCTGACAAAAATCCAGACATCAATCAAGAACTTTGGAGAATGATTTTTTTACACTCTTGGCAATGGAGATGATCAGTTAGTAAAATGTTTGCCATACAAGCATGAGGACCTGAGTTCTATCCCCCAGAATCCACATTTAAAAAAAAAAAAAAAAAAGGCAGGCACAGGAGTGTTCACGTGTAACACCGATCCTGGGGAGACGGAGTCAAAAGACCCCCATGGTTTGCTGGCCAGCCATCCCAGCTAAGTCTATCATGATTTACATGAGATACCTTGTCTCAAAAACAGAAACAAAATAGGTAGAGAATGCTTGAGAGGACATCTAACATCAGCCTCCTGCCTCTACACTCATTCTCGTACACACATACCTGTGTGTGCACGCACGCACACAATGTGAATAATTACACACATCATTACTAAACCTATGACTTTCCCGGTCACTTTAATTAAGAGTGGAAGGAGAATGATGTCAGTTGTAAATCATCTATCATCTGCCTTATCAAATTCCACTGAGATGCTTTGTGATAACAAGATTGTTGGCACATTGGAGCTGCAACACAGAACCTCACTGGGTCTCACTTTAGAGATCATCAGAGTTATCTGAAAAGCTGGCGAAGCTCAGATCAAACTTTGGGAACTCAGTCCCAAAGGTTCTGGTTCAGTAGATCACAGGTATGCCCTGAGAATTTGCATTTCAAACGGATTCCAAGGTGGAGGACCACCTTCTATACAAATAGAAATCTCTTGCAAGATTTAGACAATTAGGAATAATGAGTATGACTGTGTGTCTGTCATAACTAAATGGCCACTTTTTCCTGAGCAAACAAAAAATACACCCATACACATACATGGACACAGGCACACGCATATACATTAATGCACATGTATGCCCGCACGTGCTCGCTCTCTCGCTCGCTCTCTCTCTCTCTCTCTCTCTCTCTCTCTCTCTCTCTCTCTCTCTCTCTCTCTCTCTCTCTCTCACACACACACACACACACACACACACACACACACACACACACACACATATACTTGTAGGACTGATTGTTTGCAACAGTGTCTCTCTGCCCTCCACTTGGCACTCAGATCTTTGGGGATCTTGTTAAAGTACCATGCTGATCCAGCAGGTATGGGGAAAGCCCCTCTCTTTCTCTAAGGAAGCTGATGCCACTAGTCCACAGACCATTTCCCAAACAGCAAAAGACCAAATTAAATCCCTTTGGCACCTCTTCTCATTAAGTTGCTTAGAGCCAACTCATAGCAGAAGGCTGTTATTCCTGCTATTCCTTCGGGCAGGGTGAGAAATGTGTTCCAGGTCCAGAGACAGGTTTCTTGTCATAGATACAGGATTAGCTCCAAAATGCAGTTGTTCTTTAAGTGTCTATAGTACATTTCCTTTCCATAAGGAGGACACGAGGAAACATCAAGGACATGGGCCAGTATGAGGTGTTCACAGTTAATAATACTGTATCATATTCCAAAATGTCTAGAAGAGAGACATTGTAATGTTTTACCACAAAGAAGTGATAAATGTTTCATTCCAAGTGAACAATATACTGGTTACCCTGATTTGATCATGACAAAAGGTATCTGTGAAACATGACCTTACGCTGTGCTCCATAAACTTTCACTATTATGGTGTGCCAATCAATTGTGTGTGTGGTGTATGCACCTGAGTGTTCAGGTGTGCCACAGGAAGCCAGAGGAGGTCAGCAAGTGTCTTCCTCTGTCTATCTCTGCCTGGTTGCCTTGAGACAGGGTCTCTCACTGAACCTGAAACTCTCCATTTTGGCTAGCTAGCAAGCTCAAGATACCACCTGTCTCTACCCCCAGATGCTGTAGTTACAAGCCTACATAGCCATCCCCAGCATTTGAAGTGAGTGCTGAGGATTCACCTCCCAGGGCTCACATATCAAGTGCCAGTACCTCCTGAGAGATCTCCCCAGTGCTTATTAATTTTAAAAGGCAAAACATTAAAATGAAAAACAAAACATTACTTTAGCATCTCAAAACTATTACCTGAATTCCATAGATTAGAAAATATAAAATTGTGACAGCTGCACAGTTTCTTTTTCAAAATGTGTTTTAAAAACTCTTGTTTTATTCATACAATATATTTTGATCATTTTCTTTCCCCTCTCCCAACGCCTCCCAGATCTTCCCCCACCTCCCTAACCACCCAATTTCATGCTCTTTCTCTCTTGAGAAAATAAACAAATAAAACAAAAATACCAAAAAGACAAATACCAAAGCAAGCCTAAAAAGGTATACACACACACACACACACACGAATCCATTTTTCATTGGCCAACAATCCCTGAGCATGCAACTTGCCCTGGACTTGATATACTCATTGTCACCCCATTGGAGAAAACTAATTTTCCCTTCTGATAAGTACCAATTGCACATAGCTTCTTGGTTAGGAGTGGACTTTGTGTCCACTTCCCCTTCTCAGTGTGGGGGTTTTGTCTGAACTGAACCTGCGCAGGTCTTATGGGTACTGTCAGTCTCGGCGAGTCCCTGTGTGTGTCAGTCTTATTGTGTCTTGAAGATGCTGTTTCCTTGGAGTTCTTCACCACCTCTGACTCTTAAGATCTTTCCATTTCCTCTTCCATATAGATCCCTGACCCTTGAGGGAAAGGGTTTGATGAAGACATCCCACTTATGACTGAGTGTTCCAAAGTTGCTCACTCTCTCCACATTGTCCAGTTATGGGTCTTTGTGTTAGATCGTGCCGACCGCGAGAAGTTTCTCTGATTGGCTTACAGCTGCAATTTGTTAAAGAGACCTTGTTGTGGCATCTTTGTGCACTGTGTGAAGACGTATTTGCTGTGGTTGGTGTAATAAAAAAGTGAACAGCCAATAGCTAGGCAAGAGGTATAGGTGGGACATCCGGGCAAGGAGAAAGGAAGAAGAGGAGAATCTAGGCACACAGGAAATGCCAATGAGACATGGAGGGAGTTGGACAAAAATGAAGGAAAAGTAAAAAGCCACATGGTAAAATGTAGATTAAGAAAAGCAGGTTAATTTAAGTTATAAGAGTTAGCAGGCCAAGCCTAAGCTAAGGCCGAGTTTTCATAATTAATGATAAACCTGTGTCATTACTTGTGAGCTGGCAGCCCACAGGAAAGTACGACTACAAGACCTCTTATGCTGAACCTCTCTTTTCTTTGTCTTAGTTTTTCCTGGTTCTCTGTAACTATTCACCCACCTGTCTGTCTCCAACACCCTCCTTACCCCCACCTTCTCACTCTTCGCACACATGCCAGGACAGGTTGTGCTGTGTTGATCCTTGTTGATTGGTGGAAAACACCGTGCTCAGGTGCCAAGAATGAGGACCTCTGGTATGTGCTGAGAAGCTTGGAAACAGCTTCTACTTGTCAGGTCCACAATCAGACACAGGTTATAAGACTGACTCCATGACCATGTCTTAGGCCGACAGCTTTCTAAAAATGATTCTTGATGATCGTGGTAGTAAACTTCTTCCATCAGATGCCATCAATAATTGTGGATGGGGAACCAATTATGCAGATCTCAGTAAAACACTAGTGCCAGGAGACAAGAAAAATACATACGTAGCAGCCTGGGTTTTCTAGGTAAATGGAAGCTCGGACATAAGACTTTTGTGGAACAAGAAAACATTACTTATCCAACATCCAGGCAGGCTTAATGAATATAGATGGAGCTCCTGGAATCTGACATGGCAAACAGAAATTGCCCTCTGAGACAAATGCTGTACCGTTACATTTCTCACCAACAGACAATCAGTATTCATTGAAGATACCCAGTGGTCCAATTGAATCCCTATTTTCTCAAAGATGAAGTCACGTTTTCAGTTCTTACCATTTAAGAAATCTCCAGCACATTCTCACATTCCTGTCTCATTACTTGAGTCCCTCAGCAAATTGGTAGGGAGTTGCAGTGGAATGAACCCTGTTACTCTACCACACCATGTTATGTGACGGAGGATGTGTCTCTGGACTGCCTGGTGCCTGGCTCTCACCAATGCCTTGTCGAGTTAATTGATACTAATGCTGGACATTTTGAAAATCAATCAGATAACCTGTACCTCCATATATCTTGTGCTCATCTATAGATTAAACAAGACCATCAAGAAGCAACATTCACATGTAAAAAACCACCTGGGTTCTTACAGGACTACACATGCCTACCATGTCCTCAGTTGTCCCTGGAATATGACTGAATGAGAATTACTCAACCAGTATAACTTTCTCTGTTGACCCTTTGCCTAACATACCACACACTACCTGGTTGCTGTGAGCCAGAGAAAGCCATAGCTGGGAGTTTTCAAACAAATACCAACAGTGTCTTTACTTTTTAAAGAAACCAGTATGCTTCTGTTTGTGCTCAAAGAGACCTGTTCTCTTTGGCTTTCACTGCTAGAAAAGGCAAGGCCAAGTTTTGAACTTCATTTTACTCATATATTAGCCCTTAGGTACCTGGACTGCAGCTGTACACATTCTTCTTCTAACCTGTCCTTCTCTCTTTCTTTCTTTCTTTCTTGGTAGTGCTTTTTAGAAAAGGAGAAAGGGAGGGAGGGAGGAGAGTGGAGGGGGAAAGCAGGAAAGAAGGGGTAGGGAGAGAGAAGAGCAAGGGAGGAGTGCATTTGTTAAAATTGCATTAAACTTTAAGAAATCTCCAAGGAACATCTCCTTTCTCCTTTCTTGATGTCACTGGATAAAAAAAAATAGATTTGCTGATTTTTATGAGCACTGACTTCTTAAAAACGCAAAAAAGTTTAACACAAGCTTCATGTCTTATTTGAGCCAAATAGCCACAGCTGGCTTCAATGGCCACCACAAGAAAACATGGTAGCCAGGAAGTAGCCCGACCCAGACCCACAGAGTCCTTCCTCCTACACAGAAGCAAACATAAAGCTCTGCGCGCTGCACACTTGATGTGGAAGTCTGCACTTTGCTGGCCTTTAACTCCTTCCTGAGCTCAAGCACCAGCAGCCATGGGGAGTGACTAAGAGAGTGTGGCGCTGGCAAGTGGGGTCCCCTCCCTAAGGCTGTCCAGCTCGGTGATGGGGGGGGGCAGAAAAGCTCCAAGTGCCTGTGTTCCCCTCCCTTCACCATGCGGCTGTCCCTCTGGGACAATCTTCCTTTGTGATCAACTTTAAGGGAAAGCAATAGTATCCTTCTGGAACATAATGAAACATAGATTTAGTAACATACTTGAGTAAATGAAACAATAGTAGGCTCCCGAGAGACATAAACAGAAAAAAAAAGTATGGTTTCTTGTTTCTTTCTTTTTTCCTTCTCTCTCTCTCCCTCTCTCTCCCTCTCTCTCTCTCA
>CABHPR010156912.1:11424-29904 GCA_902168415.1 Peromyscus melanophrys
CTCTCTCTCTCCCTCTCTCTCCCTCTCTCTCTCTCTCTCTCTCTCTCTCTCTCTCTCTCTCTCTCTCTCTCTCTCTTTCCCTCTCTCTTTCTTCCTTTCAAAACTATGGTTGAGATGGATATGAAAATCCCCATCAAATTTGAAATATTCCTGTTTTGCATGTTGAATTTCATAGTAACATTCCCACAGTTATTAGGACTGTATCAAGATTGTGGACAAGCCCAATAAATTCAATTTAAGGAGAAATAAGCAAAGCCCCAGTCCCTGGTAGACTTCATTGCTACCATTTTGCAAAGGTGGTCACAGCTGCAGGATGCAAAAGCCAAAAGGAGAGTTAAAGTAATAAGCGGACTGTTCCTACAGGTCTGCCTCGGCCGGTTCCTTCAGCTGCTGTGTTATCGCCGTCACACAGGAACCACAGCATCAAACATGAAAGCCATGTGTTTGAAGTTAATCGTGGTATTCTGGCACAATTCTGTATTCAAAAAAAAAAAATGTCATGCTTTTAGCTGAAGCCCTTCCATACAAAGCCACATCAGCCAGAGAAGCAACAACTGAGCTAAGGTCAGTAAAGGATGCTGGTTAATATTCAATGAGGACATGAGCCACTGTCATTAGCCTCTGTGGGTGCAAGCTAGGACACCATTTTTAATAAGGACTGTTAAGGCCAACTGGAAGCGAGATACCAAGTGGAGAGAGTGGGGAGATGGATCAGTCAGGACGGTGTTTGCCCTGCATGCATGAGAACCTGAGCACTCACTTTAAAAAGCCAGGCAAGGTAGTGTGGACTTAGAACTCCTTCACTGGGAGGATGAAAATAGTGGATCCCTGGAGCTTGCTGGCCAGAGAGCCTAGCCGACTTGGCAAGCTCCAGGCCAGTAACAGGTTTTGTCTTGAGATCCCAGATGGCACCTGAGGAACAACACCCAAGACTGTCCTGTGGCTCTACACATAAATGTGCATATTCACACACACACACACACACACACACACACACACACACACACACCACATACACACATGCACAAAAAAGACAGTGGCAGAAACAGAGAGACAGACAGAGACAGACAGAAAGAGAGCAAACTTGAGGCAAAAGACCATCAGAGAGACCCTCCCTTTCCTCTTCCCTTTATTCAGCTGATTCACTGATCTTTACCAAATCCATCCCTGGGGAAGAACCATTTGTTTGCCATTAATCTTGGCTTAGACTGTGTACCCGGCTGTGGTGGTAATCCTGGGCTTATACCCAGAGGTAGCTAACAGTACAACCGTCCTTGATTTAACATTGTGGTTTAAGTACAATTTGCATATCAGAAAATTTATTCATTTTACTGAGCAGTACAATCACACTTCACTCCAGTTGCAGAGTACGTTCACCACCTCAAAGGATTCTTACGGTATTTACGAACGCTGTTCCTACCCAGGCAAGCACTAATGTTCTTTCTGGCAGTTTATATTTATAAGAAATCTGGACATTTCCTACAAATGGAATCAAGCTGGGAAAACAGTAAACCACCAAACCTTTATTATACCTGGTTAGAAAAAAATAATAAGTTCATGAAAGACCCCTCCCTCATCCTTCTAGACATAATGGGAGTGATTTTTCTTTAAAACATTTAAATCCCTTAAACTGTATACAACCTGAGTTCCAACAGCTTTCTAGATATGATCCAACTGTTTCTATTTCACTTACTGGGTAACAGCTACTTTTTTGTTGCTGGCTTAAAACGCTTCCTTTGCTGAAGTTCCAGCTCCACTATGTCTCTGCTGAAGTTCCAGCTCCACTATGTTTCTGCTGTTATTGTCTGGTGTGGTTTTAGCATTGTTTTTCATCTGTAGAGGAGCAATCTTTTCGTATGACATTGCCACACTCTTCACAGGGACAGCAGAGGTGACTTCGTGACTAAAAGCATGAACTGAAGAAGATCAGAGGTCTATATTTGGCTCACAACCATCTGTAACTCCAGCTCCAGGGGAATCAGAGACCTCTGGCTTAGAAAGCCTTCACGCTCATGTGCATTCTCTCTCTCTCTCTCTCTCTCTCTCTCTCTCTCTCTCTCTCTCTCTCTCTCTCTCTCACACACACACACACACACACACACACACACACACACACTAGCTCTCTCTTTCATATAACCACACACAGAGACAATTAAAAAATAATAAAAAATAAGCCCTAAAATTTATGTTAAGTGATGTTCATATTGTCTTCACAGTTTGTTCTTCTTTTTAAAATCTGTTGTTTTGGTGTATTTTTTTTCCCAGTGAACCGTATCTTTGGAAAGGAACCATTTCTAATTTGAACTCTCAATACAAAAACCGTTGAAACCAGGATTCACCAGTCTACATGAAAGGGAAATGTGTCCAGGCCTAGTGGTGCAGCTGTTTAGGAGGAAGTTCAAGTCCCACCTGGGGGACAGAACAGTTCAAAGCCAGACTGAATAATTTAGTGAGAGTCTACCTCAACATAGAATATATGTTTATAAAAAAAAGGCCTTGGGGGATAGCTCAGTGATAGAACACTCCCTACCTTTTGCAAGCTCTAGATTTGATCCTCAGTACCCCAGAAAAAGAATGAAAAGAAAAAAAGTTATATAATTTTCTGAACTACAAACTAAAATTAAGTAATCAGAATCCATAAACAAGATCAAAAACAACAGAGGAAAATATATACAACCCATCACAAGACTTTAGGAGTTGCTAGAAATTTTAGAAAAACAGAAAATACATAAAAACATATACGTTCCTAATTTCTACAACAGGACAAGTGAGTGAGTGTTAAACAGCCTCACATGCTCCCTCTCTCTCCTTCCTCTCTGGATGCTCATGCTGACAATGCCACCACAGAAAACTCAATACGCTTTGAGAGAACATTTTCCCCCCAATTAAAACCAAAGCCAGAAGGACGACACAGCATAGAGAAGAGAGGGGAATCCAACTGTTGTAGAATATTATTTTAAAGTGTGTTGCATTTTTTCCCGCTGCTTTTGTTAACAATTCGATCATGAGTTTGATTAAATCAAATTAACCTTCGAGCAGGAGGCTGAGTCAGCAAGTAGCTGACAGGAAGTGGTAAGGAGGAACCACGCGTAGCAAGGGTTTTTTTTTAAGTGGGGGCTGAAAAGAGGACACTGAATTTTTGAAAGACACCAGCAAAGGGAGAAGGTTAGCTACTTGCTACTCAGCCTCTCTGAGTGAGCAGAATTCCTCCTCAACCTTTGAATGGTGAGTTCTTTAGAGGAATAGAGATCTAGAGAAAGTTTCCCTTAGTAGCTTTGAGAGAGTCGGTGCCTGAGGGAACAGAATCCCCTCAGGCTGTGGCTCTTGTGGTGAAACTGTTGCTGGTAGCAACTGAGTTGCAATCTCTAATTAGGACAGCCCTTGTTTAAGGGACAGATGTTGTAAATAATAATAAAAAATAAATAATAAAAAAAAACAGTTAACAACATTCAACCTCTGTACTCAGGGACTTTTAGTAGCTATTGCACAAAAAAAGATCCCAACAGAAACACAAATGATGTAATGTGTGGGTAATGCCTCTAGTTAGGGAGGAAAGTTGCAAGCTGATGTTAGGATCCTTATGGGTGGAGATCAAGACAGGGACTGCTCACCAGCTGTGAATGGTGTGATTTCCAGGAGAAGCATGGTTCATCCTGGAACACACAGTCCTGTGTAGGGCTGCTGCTAAAGAAGTTTCCCTGCCATCTAATCTCCTTTCAAGTCTGGGTTCAAGATCACACACTATAACCCCTGTTTGTGTTTCTTGTGATTTACATAGCACATCATACCCCTGTAACAACTCCATCAATCATGTGTAATGGTCTCCATTTAATACATGAGCTAAAGGATGTGCTGACATCATTTTAAGTATTTTTTGTCCAAAATCCCAGAGTTGTTAAGTGGCCAGACAGGGTGTCAAAATCACATTTACCTGTCTTCATAGCCTGGACACATCCTCACAAGTTGAGAGGTGACATTTGGTGACTTAAAAGACCTTTAGGATGCTTCATAGTCTCCTATGTATTTGATGCATTTATTTAGAAAAAAGGAAGACAACCCATATAGTTATCCAATTTTCAATGGATAGGGGAACCAAAGTATTAAAAATCCTCACTCTGGAGAAACCTTCCCCCTGAACTCAAAATGACTCATTCCAGTGTATAGGATAAGACAAGACAATGAATTTGAACAGCAAAGTATGCAGAGCTTGAGGTTATCATGCATAGCATGGCCAAGCAGAGTTTAAGAGCTGAAAGGAAGCAATAACTGGATGGTGAAGCAAAAGAAGAAGGAATCCCAGGGTGAACTTGGAGTGGGTGAACTTGCCTTGGGAAAGTCAGACAGCCACCTGAAAGTCCCCATGTGTTGCTGGCTCTCTGAGTCAAGTTCATGTATCTCACCCAGATCCAAGCGAAAAGGAAGAGGTTTGAAAAGAATAACTATGTGCCTCATGCAAATTTGAAACAGAAAAGGTATCTTTCTCCTTTCTCGTCTCAAAAGGTTGCCTTGTTAAAATGAACGCATATGCGTCTACATATATTTCATAGCCTAATGGGTGATTTTGTTTTCCCAGGAACAAGAAGCATTTCCTCAACTGGTTTGTTCTTGTAACTCTTTTTCATGTACAGACCACAAAGGGATTTGAGAAGTAACAAGATTACAGGTCATTTTAAAAAGAATAAGTAAATCCTCTTACGGCTCGTTGCAAACTACTTTTTTGTTTTTTCAGAACAAAGTGAATAAGATTTCTCTAAAAGAAACCAATGAAATTCCCCCTACAGACACAAAGATTTAACATTATGTTTTTGGAAAGGGACAGAAGACAGAAAGAAGAGCCAAGGGACCGTAGCCAAAGTGAATCGTCCCTGCTTTGTGGAGCCTGAAAATTCTCTTGGCCTCCAGAGACTTTAACTTTGAGCTCTTAGCCCCTGTGATTATTGTCTCTCACAGCCAACCTGCAGCTGTCACACACATTTAAGAATAAACACTGATGTATAGTGATACACTGTTTGTCAAAGAAAAAAAGGGAGAGCTTGAACTCTGGAGAACAGCTGGATAAAGTCAAGGATCTGTCATACTCCCTTTCCTACGTCGGTCACCACGCTACACACTGGCCCAGCCATGGCTGCTTCTCTCTCAAGGGTGCTGTTCTCCATCGTCTCGCCTGCCCGTTTATTCTTCAGTCATCTGGCCTGAGTTGTCCTCACCCTTGGACGTTTTGCCCATTGTGAAACAAGTGTCTGAGAATTCATGAGAAGAAACTACGTGCCGCGCTAGGGCAGAGCATCGTCTATAGTCTCAGACTGAAATTAACCATAACCAGACGACAGGCATGCCTCGAGTCAAATTACTCATATTACAGGGGAAACACAACAGGAGTTCCGTGGCTGGAAAAGATTGCCGGGATCGCGCCTGTGGCAAAACCATTAACAAGCAGGGAAACAAAACACACACACACACACAAATACAAATGTGCTTTATGTCTCTTGGGTGGTTCAGCCTTCGGTGGGTCACATCCAAATGGTAAGTCTCAGAGACACTCTGAAATGGATCTTCCATGAAGATCTCTCTGAGGCTGGGCATACGGAGCTCCATGGTAGAGAGTTTGGTTAGCATGGACAAGGCCCTGGGTTCAAGGCCTAGCACCTCAGAAGACAAAAACAAAGGAATAAACTAAACAAGGTCTCTCCAGAGCCAAGAGATGAAATGTACAGGTTTCAAACATGAACATCCTCCAACTTGTCAGAAGCAAAGTACCAAATAACTCCCTGAACAATGTACAATTTATTCATTTATGATGATGCACTATGGCATTACTTTGTACTCAAGATCAATTATTTAATCTTGATGTAACGAACACTTCCACCTAGGAATTTAGGTCCATGCAAAATTCTCATAGTTAGTATACAAATTACAAAATTTTAAGATTTCAAAACTGTTTCTTCCTGGTTGCTATGGCCTCAGACTTGCTTGTCTTGGATGGTCAATTCAGATGCTTCTGTATCACAGTCAGTAATGTATTTATGTATTTTGGCTTTACAAGCCAGGGTTGGTGGTACACACCTCTAATCCCTGCATGCAGGAGGCTGGAGCAGGAAAGTTGAATTTGAGGACATCCCAGATGACATGGGGAGACCCTGCCTCAAAAAACAGACCATCTTAGCTTCAGAGACCATGATCAATACAAATACAGATAAATGTTAGAATTCTGGGAATAATGACTAAGCTGTCATTCTAAACTTCTCATAACACTCCATCAAGGGAAGACCAGAGTAAAGACAGAATATCAGGATATATACAAGGCTAAAACCAAACCTAAACCAGTCCAAGTCCACCAAAGCCTGAAACTCATGATACTTGGACAAGATCCTAAAAGTACAACAGAACAGTATTAAACCCTCTATGATTAAGAGCCTCTGAATATTCCAAAAGTAATATCTGACAGGAAATAAATCATCATTATTATTAAGCATCAAAAGAACAGAAACAAATAGCCAAACTCAGATAACAGACTAACCTTCATAATGAGCCCAATATTAAATAATCAGCCACAGATATTGAAAAATCTGTAATTAATATGATTAAGGCAATAAGAAATCAATGTAGAGTTTTACCTAATAAACAGCATCTGTAAATAAAAAAAAATGTCCAAAGGGAATTTCAGGTCTGAGAAAATATTTAATGAATTAAATTAACTCACAAGACGAATTTAACAACAGAATGCTGAACTGATGACTTAAAAGACAAATCCATGGAGGAAGGACTCAAGGGGACCTCTCTCCCATCTCCCCCCATCCCCTCCACATGGCCCCCCATGTCCCCCCACACACACAGAACTGGACTGTTGGTTACTGATGGATTCAAGGAATAAAGTGAACAACGTCTTCAGCTGTGTACCCACTGACGGCCCCAATATGCTTCAGTGCACACTCTCCATCCAGTGGTCACACAAAGATGTAAGGTCTGGTTAAAACACTGAGTCACAAAACAAAACCACAAGTCATGAACCTGGGAAAGGAAAGGATAGAGCAAGGGGGGAATATGGTTAGGAGTGGAAAAGAAATAAGAGACGAGGGAAAGAGTTATCAGAATATATTATATAAATGTATGAAATACTCAAATAAAAAATTAATCAAAATAAACAAATAAATCAGATTGAATTTTAAAGTAGTAGGACACAGGAAATCCTAATGTACAAATAATTAGGGAGGCAAGAAGATGGAAGACGATGGTGTATTTGAATACAAAACAGCTAAGACATTTCCAAAGTATAAATAAAACATCATGCTACAAGTTTTAAAAAGTAATGCCAAAAAAACTAATCAGAATTAATTCAAATACAAAATTAAGCCCGTGAACTCTGTAGTAAACCACTTCAAACCAGAAATAGACTATCTTTTCAAATCCTGATGATGTATTTTTATCAAAACATACAGATAACTAATTAAATGATAAAGCTTTAGAATTATTGATATGTTAAAGAACAAGAACAGAAGAGTGATCTTTTTGAATATTCAATAATCCCAACTCATTTCTACATGACCCCTACGGTTGTCAGGTCCAAAGGATACTCTAATTCCCCAAACTCCAAAAGGCAGTCCATAGATCCAGAAATGAGCTCAAACTGGACTATAGGAGGATTTCTGATGTTTAGATAAAAAGTCAGCATTCCTCAGTTGCGACATTGTGAAAGCAGGTTCCCATCTTCCAAATATTGTCATTTCCCTTACCTCTGATGGAAGGAATGTGTGACTACCTGTGCTGCCTGTTAGCATATCAAAGCCAATGCTGGCCTCCAACTCCCTCAGTATTACAAGTTCCTGTTACACATTTCAAAGCACACACTAACATCCTAGCCCTTCTCACGCCCTCCTCTACCCTAAACTCCCTCCAGCTCATGGGTTTCCCTTCCCCTCAGCTACTCCTCCTTATAACTCAGCTATTCTTACTATTCTTCCTCTTGCTAGCCTCACTATTCTCTCTCTCCTCTCTCTCTCCTATTCTCTGTCTCTTGCTATCTTGCTATCTCTACTTTTCTCTTCCACTCTTCCCTAGCCTTGGCCATGTTCATTCTGATTCATTTTTCCTCTGCTCTTTCTCTCATAGTTTACAATAAAAACCTTAACCATATCATGTGCTCATGATAACCATATCACGACGTGTTCATGCCAGCAGTTTCTTTAGTGCACCCCCTCACGTGCAATGCCCTTCAAAGATTCTTTTTCTTTTTGTTTTCTGACCACTGGCCCACATTCAGGAATCATCTGAAACGTTAAAGTTATCTAAGTATCGTTTCAAATAAGCTTTGATGGATGTGAGTACAAATGCTTTCTTATCAGCCAATGCAGTAAAACATGACTCACAAATGAACTTTATAATTGTTAGGATTACGGTTTACTTTCTTTATTTAAGGGTTATCAACTCTGTGTTTAGAGAGAGTGGCAGGGGGAGGAATGTAGAAAGGAAGCCTGGAGCATAAATACCACTAATCAGATAGTACAACATTTTTTGTGAAAACTAAAGATTGTGAGATTTGTGAAAATTGACCACAATATTGATACAAAATAACCAAAGCCCTAAATAAGATAGATTTTACAGAACTAAAAAAAAGTAAGAACCTGATATTAATACTTGATGCAAGATAGAATGATTAAGACATAATGTGTACAAACAGACAAACAGGAGTCTGTAGACAGTACTGAAAATAGTGTAATTTGGGCTGGGTAGATGGTTCCGTGGCTAAGAATACACAGTGCTTTTGTAGAAGACCCAAGTCCAGGTCCCATCATCCACACTAGGCAGCTTAAAACTCCTATAACTCCAGCTTCAAGAAATCTGATGCCCTCCCCTGGCTAAATTTTTTTTAATAATTTCTCTGCATGTCCTCAATGCTATTCCATTGATCAATGCATTTGTTTTCATGATAATACCATGCTGTTTTTCTAAGGGATTCTCACAGAGGTCAGACTAGTGAGGAGCTACTGAGATGGAGGTTTTCAAAGGAAAGAATAGAATGCAATGATATAAAGAGAGAAAGAGATCCGTAGAACAGAAAGGGTTAATTAGGGTAGGAGTGGAAGGACGGGGTAAACAGAAGGAATGTGGGAGGGGTAAAAAGCACTGAAGACCTTCTTTTTTTTTTCTTTTTTTTATAAAGAAATGTCTTGATTTTATTCCCCCTTATGAAATAAAGGCGCTGTGAAAATACAAAAGGTGAATGCTAGTTAGTTTTCTAACATTAAATCACCTTGCTCTTAAAATGATCACATTCTATGAACAGATGCCTGCTGGCATAGCAGAATACAAGAAGAATTAATTAGCAAGTTCTAGAAGTTATACTCCAAGGAAGATCATTCTATAAAGGCTAAACATTTAATTAAGACATTTATACATAGTGACCATTACCATGAGAACAAACCTTAAGGTAAATAGTCTTCTTGAAGGTTATTAATACAAAAAGGACTGAAGGTCCCAGTTCCTACAAAAAGCCTGATGTTGAATTTGTAGTATACATAACAAAACAAAATGAAAAGGTTCTAGGGGAAAGTAAAACTTTCTTTAAACAAATCTACCTTGTTTTTTTAGCTGTGATACTGGAGTTGGAACCCAGGGCATTGTGAATGACAGGCAAGTATTGTTAGATTTTCTTTTACTCTAGCCCCACATTAGGTGCCACAATGTTATTGATTGTTTTTGCTCTTTGACTCTTTTGGGGGCCCACCACCCAGCTCCAAATAAATCACACACGGAGTGTGATTATAAATGCCCAGCCTTAGCTTGGCTTGTTTCTAGCCAGCTTTTCTTAAATTATCCTGTTTACCTTTTGCCTCAGGGCTTTTATCTTTCTCTATTCCCGTATACCTTTTCTTTCCGCATCTCCCTGATTAAGCAGTCGGCCCAACTCACAGCACTGAAGACCTTCTTTAGAAGTCACGGGAGAAACAACTATTGCCTACGAAGATTCCTAAGATACACACAAACACTTTCTAAAGGAGCTTAAATGGAATTATCCTGTTTCCCTGATTTCCTTTTCAATATACTTGTCATTGATATACAGGAAAGTTATTGATACCTGCATTAATCTTGCATCCTGCCATTTTGCTGAAAGTGGTTATCAGCTATAAGAGGTCTTTTACTCTTTTTTTTTTTTCCTTTAAGGTCTCTTATGTACAAAATCATGCTAGGAACAAAAGAAAAAAGAAAAAAAATACTTTGACTCCTTTGTTTTCCTAGTTGCATACTTTTTATTTCCTTCTCTAGTTCTATACCATTGTCTCAACCAACTCAGAGAAACGTTCCTTGGAGTGGATATCAGTTAGCACAGAGACCCACAGCTGGCCAGAGTGCAGAGAATATGGGACTACAGAGTGCTCCTTCCTAAACAGGACATCTACAGCATACCCTTCAACTCCCAAGGCTCAGGAATCGTGGAGGGAGAGGGGCAGAAAGACTGTAAGAGCCAGAGGCAGTGTATGACTCCCACAGTGTCTTCCAGGCACAGGAGGGGCAGCTCACAGCATGTTTTGACAGCATGAAGGAGACCTCAGCAAGCTCAAGCCAGATGAAATCCCAGCAAGGACTGCACAGAAATCCCACCCCTAGCTGTGAGGAGCCATTTGTAATTGGTAGCTGCCAGGAAAGAGAAAGTTAGTTCTCCTGAAGCGTATAGCCCCTGGTAGGTCTACTGCAGTGAATGGCCACATTTGTGAATATATGGCAACATTAACGGGGCAAGATGGATATTGGTTTAAAGAGAATACAATACTGGGTGGTTTTGAAAGAAAGGGGTGGATCTGGGAGGAGATGGCTATGATCAAAACAATGCACAAATTTCTCAAAATATTAATTTTAAAAAACCTATAATCTATGATTTGGAAAAGTTGAAAATATGAATTAAATTCTAGATGCATATGGCATACCAAAATTAAACCAAGATGATATAAATAATGTAAACTTCTTATCTATAGCCAGCAATGAGATTGAAGTAGTTAAAAAAAAACTGACCCAAATTATTCCATGGAAAATAAAGCATCCACAGTCTTCTTACAAAGCCAGTATTACCCTGTTACCAAAATCACATAAAGATACACATGCAAAAGAAAATTACAGACCAACCTCTCTGATAATAAATTCTCAATACTCACAAATCAAATTCAAGATCACATTATAAAAATTTCATTCATCATGATCAATTTGACTTCATTCCAGTGATAGAAGGAGGATTCAACATACACAAATCACTGAGTGTAATTCATAACACAAGTGGACTCAAAGACAGGAATCACATGATCATCTCAACAGTTGCAGAAAAGGCCTTTGACAAAATGCAACAACCGTTCATAATCAAAGTCATAGAGAGGCTAGGGATGGAGGGAGAATGTCTCAACATAATGAGAGCTGTGTATGATAAACCTATGGCCAGTATCACAAGTCAGGGGTATCTGTCCACTCGCTCCACTTCTAATCAAGTCTTAACTAAGGCAATGAAACAAGACAAGCAACTAAAAGGTATACAAATAAGTGGGGAAGTCAAAGTGTTCCTTTTTCTAGATAGTATGATTCTGTACATAAGAGACCTTACAGACTCCCAGGAAACTCTTACAGCAGATGACCACTTGAGCAAATGGCAGGATACAAACTTAACGCAGGAACCCGTGGCTTCCCTATAAGACGATGACAAACAGACTGAAAAGAAATCAGAGAAAGAATCCCATTCACAAGCCTCAGAATGTCACGATAAAATACCTGGGCATCCATTTAACCAGGGAAACAGGAGACATCTACAGTGAAAACTGTGAGCCTCCAAAGAAAGAACTGAGGAAGACATCAAAAGACAGAAATACATCCCACTCTCATGTATTACAAAAATTAGTTTTATGGAAGTGACCATCTTACCAAAAGTCACCTACTGACTCAACACAATTCCAATCAAAATTCCCAGTTCATTCTTCACGAACATAAAAAAGCAATCTGATCGATTGGATTCCCAGAGCTCAGCCTGGTGCCTGGCCATGGATCTCTGCATCTGCCTCCATCAGTCACTGGACAAAGGCTCTATGATGACAGTTAGGGTATTCACTAGATGGGTCACCAGAGTAGAACAGTCCAGGCACCCTCTAGACACTGCCAGCAGTCCAAGGTGGGGTCATCCTTGTGGATTCCTGAGAGCCTCCCCAGTACCCTGCCTCTTCTATTCCCATGATGTCCTCATCTATCATGGTATCTCCCTCCCTGCCCTCCCATTCTGTCCCTGTTCCAGCTTGACCCTCCCATTTCCCTATGTTCTCATCCCCCACTCCTCGTCCTCTGCCACCCCCCGACACCCAGTCCACTCATGTAGAGCTCATCCACTTCTCCTTCACTGGGTCATTCATGTGTCCCTCCTAGGGTCTTTCCCTGTTAGCTAGCCTCTCTGGAGTTGTGGGTTGCAGTCTGGCCATCCCTTCCCTCACATCTAGTATCCACTTATGGGTGAGTACATACTATGTTTGTCTTTCTGAGTCTGGGTTACCTCACTCAGGATGATATTTTCTTGTTCCATCCATTTGACTGCAAATTTCTTGATATCATTGTTTTTTACTTCTGAGTTGTACTCCATTGTGTATATGTGTCATATTTTCTTTATCCATTCTTCAGTTGAGGGGCATCTAGGCTGTTTCCAGGTTCTTGCTATTACAAATAATGCTGATATGAACATAGTTGAGCATGTGTCCTTGTGGTAAGATTGAGCATTCCTTGGGTATATGTCCAAGAGTGGTATAGCTGGGTCTTGAGGAAGACTTATTCCCAATTTTCTGAGAAACCACCATACTGATTTCCAGAGTGGCTGTACAAGTTTGCATTCCCACCAACAGTGGAGGAGTGTTCCCCTTGCTCCACATCCTCTCCAACATAAGCTATCTTCAGTGTTTTTGATCTTAGCCATTCTGACAGGTGTAAGATGGTATTTCATAGTTGTTTTGATTTGCATTTCCCTGATGACTAAGGATGTTGAGCAATTCCTTAAATGTCTTTCAGCCATTTGAGATTCTTCTGTTGAGAATTCTCTGTTAAGCTCTGTAGCCCATTTTTTAATTGGATTGTTCAGTATTTTGAAGTCTAGCTTTTTGAGTTCTTTATATATTTTGGAGATCAGCCCTCTGTCAGATGTGGGGTTGGTGAAGATCTTTTCCCATTCTGTAGGCTGTCATTTTTGTCTTATTGACCGTGTCCTTTGCTCTACAAAAGCTTCTCAGTTTCAGGAGGTCCCATTTATTAATTGTTGTTCTCAGTGTCTATGTTACTGATGTTATATGTAGGAAGTGATCTCCTATGCCAATACATTCAAGATCATTTCCTACTTTCTCTTCTATCAAGTTCAGTGTAACTGGACTTATGTTGAGGTCTTTGATCCACTTGGACTTGAGTTTTGTGTATGGTGATAGATATGGATCTATTTGCAATCTTCTGCATGTTGACATCCAGTTATGCCAGCACTATTTGTTGAAGATGCTTTCTTTTTTCCACGGTAGAGTGTTGGCTTCTTTGTCGAAAATCATATGTTCATACATGTGTGGATTAATGCCAAGGTCTTCAATTTGATTCCGTTAGTCCACGTGTTGGTTTTTATGCCAGTACCAAGCTGTTTTTATTACTATAGCTCTATAGTAGAGCTTGAGATCAGGGATCATGATGCCTCCAGAGGTTACTTTATTATACAGGATTCTTTTAACTATCTTAGGTTTTATGTTTTTCCATATAAAGTTAAGTATTGTTCTTTCCAAGTCTGTGATTTCTTTCTCAGCCCATTTATCATTTGTATGTAGGAGGGTTACTGAATTTTTTAATTAATCATGTATCCTGCCACCTTACTGAAGGAGTTTATCAGCTGTAGGAGTTCCCTTGTAGAATTTTTGGGGTCACTTATGTATACTACCATATCATCTGAAAATAGTGAAAGTTTGACTTCTTCCTTTCCAATTTGTATCCCCTTGATCTCCTTTTGTTGTCTTACTGCTCTAGCTAGAACTTCAAGTACTATGTTGAATAAGTATGGGGAGAGTGAATAGCCTTGTCTTGTTCTTGATTTTAGTGGACTCGCTTTGAGTTTCTCTCCATTTAATTTGATGTTGGATGTTGGCTTGCTGTAAATTGCCTTTACTATGTTTAGGTATGTTCCTTGTATTCCTGATCTCCCTAGAACCTTTACCATGAAGGGGTGTTGGATTTTGTCAAAGACTTTTTCAGCGTCCAATTAGATGATCATGTGGTTTTTTTCTTTCAGTTTGTTTATATGGTGTATTACATTGACAGATTTTTGTATGTTGAACCATCATCATACAAAATCACTGGGATGAAGCCTACTTGGTCATGGTGGATAATTTTTTTTTTGATGTGTTCCTGGATTCGGTTAGCCAGTATTTTATTGAGTATTTTTGCATCAATGTTCATGAGGGAGATTGGTCTGTAATTATCTTTCTTTGTTGCATCTTTGTATGGTTTGGGTATCAGGGTAACTGTAGCCTCATGAAAAGAATTTGGTAATGTTCCTTCTGTTTCTATTGTGTGGAACAATTTGAAGAGTATTGGTATTAGCTCTTCTTTGAAAATCTGGTCCTAGGCTTTTTTTGGTTGGGAGACTTTTAATGACCATTTCTATTTCCTTAGGGGTTATTAGACTATTTAAATGAGATTCTGCAGGCGGAGGACATCAAGATCATGATGGGAAGACGTGCAGAGATGACCAGCCACACTAGTGGAAGCCCATGAACTGTAGACTAGTGGTTGTGGAGCGCCCATGGGACTGGACAAGGCCCTCTGGATACAGAAGATGGTTGTTTGGCTCGAATGGTTTGCAGGGGCACCCAGGCAGGTAGATCAGGGTCCATCCCTAGTACTTGGGCAGGCTTTTGGGAATCTGGTGCCTGTGGTGTGACTTCTTACACAGCCTTGGTACAGTGGAAAGGAGATTGGATCTGCCTAGGCTCAGTGTGCCGGGCTCTGCTGACTCCCCATGGGAGACCTTGATTTGGGGGATGTGGGGTGGCTTGGGAGAGAGGGCTAGGGGGTGGGAGGAGGGAGGAGGTGGGATCTGTGGGTAGTATGTAGAGTGAGCAGAAAATTTCTTAATAAAGAAAAATGAAAAAAAAACTATCTGAACATTTATTGAGAGGCACAAAAGATCAAGAAGAGCCAAGGCAATCCTAACCAAAAAGATACTGAGAGAGGTGTCACCTGACTTCAAGTTGTACTACAAAGCCACCATACTTAAAACAGCATGTTACTGGCACTAAAACAGTCACGTAGAGAAACAGAATAGACTAGAGGACCTAGCAATAGGTCCAGAAATAAACAAAAGGATTAGTTAAGACTTTAGAAATTTCCAAGGGACTAGAAAGATGGCTCAGCAGTTAAGAGCATTTGCTGCTCTTGCTGAGGACCCAGGTTCAATTCCCAGCATCCACACAGCAGCTCACAACTGGCCATAACTCCAGTTCCAGGGGATCCCATACCCTTTTCTGCCCTCTGTGGTACATAGACATACATGCAGACAAAACCCTCACACACATTTTTTTTTCAAGCTTCCAACATCCTTAGCTATCAGGGAAATGCAGATTAAAACTACTTTAAGATTCTATCTTACACCAGTCAGAAATGGTCCGGATCAGAAATACAGCTACCAGCATTCTGGTGTGGGGAAAGGTGGGCCCTTATACCCTGGTGGAGGTGTAAATTAGTGCAGCCACTTTAGAAATCAGTCTGGTTGTCACTCAAAAAACTAGAAATAGAATAGATTTATGACTCAGCTGTCCTCCTCTGGGCGTGCACCCAAAAGACTCTATATCCCAATGCAGAGATACTTGCCCAGCCATGTTTACTGCTCTATTAACAATAGCTAGGAAATGGAATCAGCCTAGATGTCTATCAAAAGATGAATGAATAAGAAAAATGTGGTACATATACACAATGGAATTTTATTCCACTGTAAAGAAAAATGGAATCATGAAAATCGCAGATAAATAAATGGGACTAGAAATATACATATATATTTAGTGAAATAACTCAATCCTAGAAAGACAAATGCTATGTGCTTACTCAGGTGAGGATCTCAGCTTCAAATCATTGTTTTGCGTGTTTAACTTGGAGCACACATAGAAGCTGGGAGACTAGAAAGAACTCATTGGTGGGAACACTAAGGGGTGGGGGAGGTGGGATAGTGGGTAAGAAGTAAAATGAAAGTCAACAGGTGGAATACGGAGCAGGAAGACTTAGGGAGAGACAGGCGAGGGAAGATGGGGGAATTACGGGGTAGAAGAGAGGATTAACCAAAAGACGGGTGTGTGAACTCTGGAAACCTACTATCTTGCAACTCAAAGATATAAATGGAGGGGATGGTAGAACACAGTGATGTAAAAGAGGAGGGACACTTGGGGTTAAAGGTTTAAGGGGTCCTAAGGGACAGTGATGAGAAGGAAGAGGGGATAGAAGGTGTATAAAAAGGCCTATGGAAATCCACTAGTTAGTAAGCTAACTAGTCCAGTCCCCCACAGAAGCTATTACCATTGCTCTTGGGTTACCCACCAAAACTAAATGTTAAGACTGTATTGTTGAAGATGCAACACACTGGTTTTGAGGCATAGAGAGGTCAACCTGGGATTGACTGGGAAGCTTCCCCACGGCTAGCCAGCTTTCACAGTGCTAAACTGTTCTGTACAGGCTGCTGGGGAGAGAAGACATCAATATCCTTAAAGCTAAAGTCTGGCAGGCTGTAATACTGATCTGCCAGGTAAGATATGACCACTGTGCATGGGCAGCATCACTATCATGGGGTAACTCATGGCTGTTAGACTAGATTTGAGGTCTGTACCCCAGGAGGGAATTCATACCTGGTACAGTAAAAAGCCCATGGCTGGGAAGTCAGAGGCCCTCTTGGAGAACCTGTCATTGTTACTTTGCTGAATGGTAATGCTGTCACACTGCCTTCTGAATCTTTCTTTATGTCTGTAGTCCTGGACTGCCCTCACCTTTGGTCAGAGAACCTTCTTTCTCCAGTGGTCAGTAGTTAGTGCAGAGGTTCATAAATGGCCAAAGTGCTGAGAATGAGTCATGTGAGTGCTCATCCCTAAATGAGACATTTTGTATCAATCCCCTGCCTCAGGGGACATTCTGAAAGAGGAGGCAGAAGGAACTAAGAACCAGAGGGAGGTATGGAATCTATGAGATGCCAGCTACCCTCTGGATTGTCAAAATCTTGTCTTGGGTGGGGAAGGGACTCAAGAAGCCCCTGCCCTTGCTGGAGAGCTATTGGCAGCTGTTAGTGACTAGGGAAGGGCTAGTCATCTTCTTTAGGACTCTGGCCACTAGTGGGTTACCCGTGCTGTAATGGATGATCACACACCCATGTACATACAGAAGCACTGATTGAATGCAGTGAGACTATTTATTATATAAAAATAATAAATAGAGTATTGTCTTAGTCACTACTCTATTACTGTGAAGAGCCACCATGACCAAGGCAACTCTTATAAAAGAAAGCATTTAATTGGGGCTGGTTTGCAGTTTCAGAGGCTTAGTCCATTAAGGCGAGAAGCATGGCGGCACGCAGGCAGACGTGGTGCTGGAGAGGTAGCTAACAGCTACCTCCTGATCTGCAAGCAGGAACACAAAGACCCTGGACCTGGTGTGGGCTTTTAAAACCTCAAAGTCCACCACCCCCAGGATCACATCCTCCAACAAGGCCACACCTCCCTCCCGTCTTCCTAATCTTTACAGACGGTTCCAGTCCCCGGTGACTAAGCATTCAAATATCTGAGTTTATGGGGCCATTCTTACTCAAACCACCACAGATGTCGTGTTGGGAGGGGACCTGGGGGGAACTGGAAAGGGTAAGTAAGGCTCAATAGGATCATAATTCATCACACACGACAAGATTTTCAAAGAATGAGGTTTTTACATGTGGGGGAAGGAATTGGAGCTTGAGGGATTAAGATGTGGATACCAGGATTTCTCCTACTTACTGGGATTTCATAACCTTATGTCAGAGGTTGAACACCAACTGAACAAGGTCAGGTCGTTCACATCCCAGTTCCATCACTCAGTCTGGAGCCTCACTTGCCGCCTCAGCCTTCTCATCTATTTAAACCGATGCTAGGACCTACACTGTGTGTGTTTGTGAGTGTGTGCGTGTCCGTGTGTGTCCGTGTGTGTGTGTGTGTCTGTGTCTGTGTGTGTGTGTATGTCCATGTGCATGTGTATGTAGTGTATATGTCTGTGTCCGTGTCCATGTGTGTGCATCTGTGTCCATGTGTGTCTGTGTGTGTGTCTGTGTATCTATGTCCATGTGTGTGTGTTGTGTATGTGTCTGTCTGTCTGTGTGTGTCTGTGTTCATGTGTGTGTCTGTGTGTGTATATGTGTGCGTTTGTGTCTATGTCTGTGTGTGTGTGTCTGTATGTCTGTGTTCTGTGTCTGTATGTGTGCTTCTATGTTCTCCGTGTGTTTCT
>CABHPR010156912.1:29914-46840 GCA_902168415.1 Peromyscus melanophrys
TGTGTGTGTGTGTGTGTGTGTGTGTGTTCACACACCATACATCAACTTCAGCTATCTTTCCTCAATTCCATTCATCTTGTTTTTCTCAGACAGAGTCTCTCACTGGCCTGGAACTATCAAGCAGGCCAGGCTATATGGACAGTGAGCCTCAGAAGCCCTCTTCTCTCTGCTTCTCCAGTGGTGCGATTGCAAGCATGTACCAACATACCCAGGTGTTTTTGCATGGGTTCTAGAGTGTGGAAATAAGTCCTCATGCCTATAAGGCAAACTCTTTCCCATCTTAAATATCTCTCCAGTCCTGTTACCAAGCCTCGAAAGGAGATAAATGCTAGGTTTGCCTTCAGTCAAGCACAGTCAGACCCAGGGATGGTCTTTATTCCTTCCATCCTTCCTTCCTTCCTTTCTTTTTTTAAGGGATGGTGTTTCTATACCTTATAAACAAATGAAGGGAATATGAAGCAATCTGTTTCAGACACATCATACAGGTCAGACAATGGTGAAGAGATTCAGAGGAAGACAAACTAGCCAATAGCCAATTTTAAGTAGCAATTCCCAAGTCTATTTCCAAACACAGGCAGTGCCTGGTTGCAAGGGGAACTTAAGCAGAAAAGTCAAAAGCACCATTTAAACAATAAGCACAGAGGGGTTTGACCTGGAAGAGCAATTTGTTTCCTCTGCCTCTGTTAGAAAAAGAAGTCACACAGCAGATCCGTTGATAAAGAGAAAGAGGCAGGGAGAGATGAGCACATCCCAGATAGAGCACCAAATATTGTTAACACTGAACAAACTAAAATGTGTAACTCGAGAGGTAAAGGGTGGCAGAGACAGGGCTGGTGCCTGGAACTTGTGCATGTGTGTGTGTGTGTGTGTGTGTCTCAGACACTCCTGCCACTAAGTAAAATCTTGTCTCTCAAAGAGTGTTCAGCTTATCTCAGTTAATCCCTCCAAATCATCTGTCTACCCACTAAACATAGCATGGTGCGTCTGTGTGACTGCCCTGACCTCTCTGGTTCTAAGTCCAAAAAGCCCATAAACCACAACAAATCACCCTTAAGTTTCCAATTCTGTGAGAATTTAACTTTCACAAGGAGCGACCTACAAAATTCCAGCAAAAATGTCATCTCAGATCCTTCTGGCTGTGGCATAAAGGGTTGGCAGAACCTCAGAAATGCCACGAGCAGAAAGACCTGTGCAGTCGAATTGCACTAACAAGGGAAGGAGATAATAGAGAGCACCTGAGAGGTGGAGCAAAAGGGAGTCCAGGGCTTCTGGATGCGATGTAGAGGGTCTTAAACACAGCCCTGGGAGTCTGTCAATTGTCTATCATTAGACAGACTCATTCTTGTTTTAATTATACTTTCCTTTCTCAAATACATAATTAGTTCTATCATTGTGGCTAAAAGAAAAACAAAAACCTCATTAAAATTTAACTCTTAGCAACAAAATGCCAGAAATGGGGTGGGGGGAGTGAGTTTATTTTTTTAAGAAACACTAATACAGCTTCTGTGGACATCTTGGAATATTCCAAGACATAACTGTTCAAGGAAGTATGTTGGGTCAAGATAACCATTATTGACCTCTTAGTAAGTGGAAACATGCCAGAGATGAAGGATCTGAAGCCTAAAGATGGTCAGGAGATTAATTCTGAGATGGTAGATGCTATATCTTTGCTATGAATTGGAAATGCCTTTGCTGTTAGGCTGTAGTTGGTGCTGTCCTTGGAATAATATTTATGTCCTTGCTTTAACATTGACCGATTCTGTGTCCATACGGAAGCCAGTTAACCTCCCTGCACCTAGAATAATTAAACCTGGAATAACAATTCAGACTGCACAGAGTTGTTGTGAATATTCAATGAGGATTTATGCCAAAATGCTTGAATAACCATAAATCAGCATAGAAAATTAAAACGATACTATTATTTTGCATAAATTAATTTTATTATGCTGTACAAATAATAGTATGCAAAGAAGGCCAATGCACTGTCATCGTTTTAAATGTCAAGGTCAGCGGCTTGCTTTACTGTTGATGTGGAGCACATCTTTTAGTGTCCTGGAAGTAAGTTCTATAGATTTCACCTGAGTTTCAACTCTCGCTCAATGACACTGGGAAGGCCGCTGAAATTTCTATGTCATTCAAATAAAAATGTGGGAGTTGGACCAGGTAGTTTGTAAGATCCTTTTCAGTATGGCTTTGTAGGATTCTCTAGTCCCGTGAATCATATTTATAACAAAATATCATTTCTCCATTTTCTTGACTTTTTTTTTCAGTTCTACCCTGAGAGGACCTTAAGCTTGGAGTTTTAGCAAGCCCAGCGGAAGAGAAAGGAAGGGTTCTGGAAGGTGCAAGCGGCCTGGCAGGGAGGGGGGCACCGAGTCACTTCTGCTGCTCTGCAACAAGTACACTCACCCTCTCCATTTGTTCGGAATTTAAAGGAGCCCAAGCGATCAGGAGACAAGTACGGGTAAAGAGTTGGAAGGGCTGGTCAGAAGGATGATTTTTCTGTTGAAAAAGAAAAGAGAGATGGTCTGTCGGCGGGTACACAGGTCGGGAGACAGGCGGACCTGCAGCCATGTGGGGTGATTTGGATGGTTTCAACTGAACATGTGGGAAAGGGTACCAGGACAGTGTGCAGTGTGTGTGTGTGTGTGTGTGTGTGTGTGTGTGTGTGTGTGTGTATGTGTGTGTATGTGTATGTATGTGTGTGTGTCAGTGTGTGTGTCAGTGTGTGTATATGTGTGTGTGTATGTGTGTGTATGTGTGTGTATGTGTGTGTATATGTGTGTATGTGTGTGTGTATGTGTGTGTATGTGTGTGTGTATGTGGGGGGGGTGTATCTGTGTGTGTATGTGTCTGTGAGTGTGTCTGTGGGTGTAGTGTGTGTGTGTGTGTGGTGTGTGTGTGTGTATATGTGTGTTTGTGTATGTGTGTGTGGTGTGTGTGTATATGTATGTTTGTGTGTGTGTGTGTATGTGTGTGGTGTGTATGTATGTGTATGCTTGCGTGTGTGTGTGTGTGTGTACATGTATGCATGTGTGCAGCGTGTGTGCAGATGGCTGTGTCAACCTTGAGAATCTTCCTCAATAGCGCTTCACCTTATTATTGTTTTTTTCTTTTTTGGAAGATAGAGTCTCTCACTAAAGCCAAAGTTCATTAATTGGGCAAGACAGGCTAGCCAGCCAGCCCTAAGGATTTTCCTGTCTCCACTTCTCCAACATCTCATTAATCCCCGGCTTGGCTCTCTTGAGTGTGGTCATTCCTTTAACTTGGTCATCAGCTTAGAGACTTTACACCCAAAAATTTAAAACAAAACCAGATTTTATTTTGAAATTATTAATATTATACACCACAATGCCTATCGATTAAACATTTGAAGGAAACTGTATTTCTTTATGACTATTTGAAGGATGAGGGAGAGAAAGACAGAAGGTCCAGAGGACAGAGAACCTGCTTCCAGCATTTCTCTTGTCTTTACACACCATGTTTCTGCTGATCCAGAACTGGGACAAACTTTACACCTGAATGAATAATTTAATCTGTGAAACTTTTTATAAATGCACAAGTATTCCTATAGGGGATACTGTTAGAACTAGGAATCTAGATGCAAGGGTAAGTGCATTTAAGCTTTCCAAGGGTAAAGTCTGTTATGTCTACATTTGTTGTGGTAACTGACATCCCTTGGATGACATCCATCCCCCCACATTCTCGCCAGCACTAGTTAGTGTTTTTATTATACTATCTACTATACTATACAAAGCAATCAGCAGCCAGGATTTGTAGCTAGAGTTTTCCTGCCTGGCCCACGGTCAGGATAAATCTCTTTCACCTGCCAGTCCCACAGCCGCTCAGACCCAACCAAGTAAACACAGAGACTTATATTGCTTACAAACTGTATGGCGGTGGCAGGCTTCTTGCTAACTGTTCTTATATCTTAAATTAATCCATGTCCATAAATCTATACCTTGCCACGTAGCTCGTGACTTACTGGCATCTTTACATGCTGCTTGTCCTGGCGGTGGCTGGCAGCATCTGGCAGCTTCTCCTTCCACCTTCCTGCTCTTTTAATTCTCTCTGTTAGTCCCGCCTATACTTCCTGCCTAGCCACTGGCCAATCAGTGTTTTATTAGCAACACATTTGCCATACAGATCATCCCACAGCAAGGATTACTTTAAGTTACAATTATTTGATTCTTAGCAGAGTCATACATTGTTGCACTTTATGGTGATATTTTATTTGTGCTGAAATGTGATTTTATTTGTATGTTAATAAATAAAGTTGCCTGGGGGTCAGAGCTAATAGCATGCCATTTAACAGAAGTCTGGCAGTGGTAGCACACGCCCTTAATCCGATCACACAACAGGCCGAGTCTGTGTGTTCAAGGACACAGCCAGCTTGGTGACACAAGCCTTTAATCCAAGTACCAACCATAGAGACCTTGAGGTCTGTATAGACAGGCAGTGACGGAAAAGTCATGTGGTTGGGTTTAGAACCAATGAGAAGGCAGAACAGAAAGTCAATAAAAATACAGACATACAGGAAGTAGGTCTCTTTCTCAGGGGAAGGATGGCAGCGACTGGTAAGCTAAAGGCTATTCGCTAGTGCTCTGACCTCTTGGGCTTTTAACTCTTTATTTGGCTCTGTGTTTCTTATTTAATAAGACCGTTTAGAATGACATCTACAGCACTTACAAGTTGGACATTTGTATTTTGTCCTCTATGAATTGCCTGATTGTGATGCTTGCCCGTTTTTGTATTCAATTGTCTCCTTATTAACTTATATAAATCCTTTATTCTAAACATTAATCATATGCTTGTCAGTCATAACAATAACCCAGCTATTTGCTCATGTTGTGTTCATGATTCTTTTAATCACATAAACATTGTTAAGATCTCTCTCTGTGGTGTGTTGGGGAGGCATACACAAATGCACTTAATGGGGGCAATGTATGTGGGGGGTACTGCAGATGTGTGCACATACATGTGGAATCCAGAGTTCAGTCTCAGGTGCAATTCTTGAGAAACAATACCCCTTTGAAAAACAAACAAAAAAAACCAACCTCTAGTCAGAGCATGTACTCCACCAGCCTGGGTCACAGAAGGTGATTCTATTTCTTTACTTACCACCTACTGAGCTGGGTTAAAGAAAGTCCTGGATTAGCAAGGCCACACAGCCAACAGAGGGCTTTTATGCTGCAAGGTAAACATGTGCTTTTTCGAGTTATAGCATGTACAGGATGTCCTCCCAGTTGGGGAAACTCACTCTGAGGATTTGCCACTTCCTGGTGACTCAGGGAACCACACCAATGTACTTGGACCGAAGTTGGCCTCCTTGAGCCTGGAGGAAAGTACAACCAGAGGCAACGATGAAAGAGCTAAGGATCACATCCTGCTCAGCTCCATTTTACTAAGTGAGAACAGGGCTGTAGAAGCAGTTGAAGGCTACAGACTCCCTCCCCCTGCTTTCAGCCCAGTCAAGCCAGTGGGGCAAAAAGGTGACTGTGCATAGCTTAGGTGGGTGGGTGTGCAATAGGAAGAGTACAAAAATATTGTCTGTGGTGGCCTTGACAGTCTCTGTTTCCTCATTCAGTCCCTCACCTCCTGGGTATTTTTTTCTCATCTGTTCAGAGTCTATGTTGCCCAATATGAAAAACTCCGGTCACCTGTGACTTTTTAAATTTAAATGACCTGAAAATTAAACATATTATTCCTCAGTCACACTAGTCATATTCCGAATACTCAGTAGGCACATGTAGCTGTGACCAGCACAGTGTTCAGCAGAGACACACAACACTAAGACTATGTTTTAGTCTCTGTAGCACAGCCTGTCTTCAAAGAGCATGTAGCAAGTAGAGAGGACACGTTAATCAGGGACTCGGTCAGAAAACACAGCACCCACAGATCTCAATGGTGCTGCCAGCTAAGGTTCTGGGTGCTCACACAGGGTGCAGCCCGGACGTCCAATTCATCTGGAAGAGTACCAGACAGCTACTGTGAGCCCTGTAGAATTTCCTGGGAAAAGAAAAATGGTTTCCCAATATAAAGTATGAATTCAGAAAGGGTAAAGGGTAGGCTAGGGAGAAAGATGCTGCATAAGGGGGAGGGGGAGAGCAAGAGGAGGAGTCAATCAAGTCTCTCTAGGCTTGCCAGGCTCACATTCCCTCTCCAGAACAAACAGATTCTACTTTCATTCGTGCTGGTCCCTGCTACACCCCCAGACGCCCAATCAAAATGGGGCTTTACCCAAGAGAGCTCAGAGTGGAAGACACAAGAAGCTTTGATCCTTGCCGTTTAAATTAAATCAAAACTGCCTTCATCTGTGTATCAAGTGGGAAATGTTGGACAGAATTTGCAAACTGTCATCCAGTCTGAGGCAGAAGAGAAAGGATAGATCTCAGTGAAGACACTGAGCAAACCACTGGGTCCGTGGTGACATGTCACGTGGAGGGGTCAGAGGAGCACAGGGGAAAAAACACCAGTTTCCTGGGCGGAGGAGAGTAAGGAGACAGGGAGCCAGATGAACATGAAATTGTTTAAAAGAGATGTTTGTAACATGGCTCTAAAATTAGCTGAGCTAGGGCTGTTTTCATCTGGATATTATTTGTGGAATTATTTTATGACTTAGATGCTCCCTCCCCGAACAGATGCTTGATGAACAAAATTGTAAGGGAAAGCCAGAATTGACAACAAAATTTCCAAATAATGGTCTAGTCTGCCTAATTGAAAGAATAAATCAAGGATGGGATTGAAAGTTTAAAGAGCTTAAGTTGGGAAACAGTGTCCCTTCCTAAAATGGTTCAATAAAGATAAACTGTGTGGTAACTATTCTAACAGTAGAAACAAAAAAAATAATTACAAAGAGACTCCTAAAAATCCCAAGCTTTGTTTTAGTCATTGATTTGGAGGAAATTGATACAAGGAATTGTTGAGTGGAAAAAAGGAAAACTAGAAGTATATATAAAGAGCCATTTTAGAACAAACACTAATGACAAAGGTCTCTAAACATATTTTAAATAAAATCACAAAAGGTTGGTACAAGATGAGTATCCATAATCCAAAATCTAATATCTATGATGTCCTGAAATCTTTTTGAGTGTCACATCAGCACAGAATATTTTTGAACGTGGCTTTTAAATGTGGCTGTGACAACTGAGTTTTCATCTAAACATGGGACTTAGAAAAGGTTCTTAAGAAAATTCACTATAGATTGCAGGCAATTGTTAGTAGGGGATATGAAAGAACATCTTAGATTTCAAAGCAAACTACACTAGCCATGAAAGCTTAGGACAGCCTCAACAATCCAGCTAAAAGCACTAGAGTGGGAGAGATGCAGAAGAACCAGGAGAAAGTTAAGAACTCAGGAACCACTGTCCTGATCGCATTCTGAGTGGGGACGGGAAAGGAAGGTAAAGATGTGGGCGGGGAAATACAGAGCACTTGATGGCTTCTTCCTGTGGCAACTGGGTTGCTACAGGTTAGATACTAAATATATTTCAAAGGTCCATGTGTTGACAGAATCTTGGCCCACATGGGGCCCAGGTCTTGCTCCACACGATGGCAATAATTGAGAAGTGGTAAAATCTTTAAAAGTATGACCTTCTATGAGGTCTTTAGGTTACTAGAGATGTGTCCTCAAAGATGAGCATGGGGCCATGATCCCTTCCTCTTCTTCACTTTTTGTCCCTGTCCATGAAGTGAGTCCTGGTGTATCCCAGTTGCTTCCCTACGTGCCTAGGACCATTTGGTGATGAAGACAATGAACCATGAAATAGACGCTTCAGACTATAAGCCAAAATGCATCTTACTCCGAGTCATAAGACGGAAGGAAGGTATCTTAAGTGCCATGGAAAATAGAGAACATAATAGAATACATGGGAAAAGAAAACAGAACTGGGAGAAGAAAGAACACCATCCAGAAGGAGGGAGGGGCTTGGGGAAAGGGAGTGAATGCAAACACGGTATAATGACCCACACTTGTGACGATGAAACCCGTAAGTTCGTATACTAACCTTACAAATGAATCAGACTGGGAGTACAGCTCAGTCAGCACAGTGTGTGTCCAACAGCCACCATATGCGGTGGCTGATGCTTTTAATCCCAGCACTTCTGAAGTGGAGAACGAGGATGAACAAGTTCAAGGCCAGTCTGGGACCCATGAGAGACTGTCTCAAAATCAAATGAAACAAAACAAAATTCAATAAAGTAAAACAATAGTAAATGCACCTTTATCTTTATAACTAAATTGTTTCTGGTATTTTCATGTATGACAGAAAGGTGACTCGCCCTAAGGGGAATAAACATGCTCTTTTTTCTGCCCCCCCCCCGAGTGGTCTTTTTATTGGCAATGCTAGAAACTGAACCCAGATAATCAATACTCTTGAGGATAATAGTTAAATGTGAAAAGCAATAACATGGATATCTATGAAAGTATAGATATAAGATGTTAACATGCCCAGAGGAGGCAGACATCCTGCCCTCAGAAGAACCTGGAAAAAGAATAGGGATTTTACAAATGGAAAAGCTGGCACTTACACTGTTAAAATGCTCCAATTTTTAAGGCGCGGCTCGGGGAGTATGAAGGAGCACGGACAGGTACAGAGTGAAGAGGCCCTACAGAAGAGAACAGGGATCTGGTGTTTTAGACTACACCTGTGTCAGCATGGGAAGACCCTTCATAGAGGATGAAAGTAAAGCTCGAGGAAATGGTGACTTTTCAAAGACCACCTAGAGAAGTACACGATAATGTCACAAGACATTTAACCAGGGTGTTCTCGAACACACCACACGCTCTCCTCACTTCCCAGCCTCTGTTGTTTAGACTGTGCTAATAACAAATCAAATGGACGCCACGGCACAAGATAAATGCCAGCTGTAAGAACACTAAGCTTCTGAGTGCTAAGGGGCCACAGAGCTGGAAATGACCTGGACTCCAGGCTTAATGTATTCTAGGTAACAACATCCTCTGGCCCCAACTGTCCTCCTGACATTTCTGAGCCAGGCGAATCATGAGCCAAGTTCATCACATAAGTGCTCATGAATCCATGGAAAGATTTCCTTTTAAGTTCTGCCTGAGTGCTCAGTGCTGTCATGAGAAAGGGCTTGTTGGAACATTTGCCTCTCTCTTACTGATGAGCAGCTGCAGATGACAGAAACATAGAACCCAGAAGTCTCTGTTCCTCGGCCCCTGGGGTCAGTTCTGGTTTAAGCTGATTATACAGCTCTCTTCTATAACAAGAGCCAGGGGGAGAAACAAATGATTTTATTTCTCCAACTAGTTTCATCGAGGATTACTCAAAGCACCATCTCATCCATCTTTGCACAATTTTGTATTCATTATAGATTGGAAATGGGAAGTCATTTTTCTTAAGGACGATCTTTAACTAGCTCATGACGGAAGTGTTAACATCAGTGCATCCTGTAAAATTGGACATCCATTACCTGACCCTTCCAGCCCTGTTGCTGTGTGCATTTCCATTCATCAAAGCAACCCCTCTGATAGCCTGGTTCCTGACGGCCCAGAGGGCCTCCCGATGGGATCCCAGACACCAAACAGAAAGTGGTCAAGGCAGCTACTTCCCAGTCTTTCAAACATAGCTTCAAGATCACTGTTCCCTGAGAGGAGATGCCTTTTACTAGGGTGACCTTGTAATATATCATCCAAACACTTTTCTAATCTGAACCACTTCTGAGGGCAAAGGAAGGTTTTATTAATAATCACATCAATTCAGCAGATATAAATCAAACCTAAATGAGAACAGCCAAGAAGTATGATCATGCTACCTCTTACCACTGTTAGCTTCAAAAGTATGCCAGCAATGTGTGTGTGTATATATAAACATATTACTTATATTTCTAGAGGCTCAAGTCTCGGAATTAGAGAAATTACCACTGTAAGCAAGTTTCACTTTAGCTCACTTCATTTATCACATGAAATTATGTAATGATTGACTAAATAAACAAGATGATATATGGAATCTTGTTAGAAACTCATCTAATGTTCTCAAAATGTGTTAAAGAACAAATTGTCAATAGCAGACATTCAGAGTCCTGCAAATATTAGAAGTGGGGGAACATAATCATTCTGATGCTTATGCATTTTAGGCAGCATTTAAGGACCTTTATACCAGCTCCCAGATTCTTTGTAATTATGCATTGTTTTATTTACTTATTTATTTATTGAGAATTTTCTATGTGTGTACTATATGTGCATCACTTCTACCCCTTCCCCTCTCAAACTGTCCCTATGTCCCCCCAATCCTTCTCAAATTCACTGCCTCTAATTATTATTTTTTCACATACACACACACACAACCTACTGAGTCCATTTAGTGTTGCTCATATGTCTATGTGTTTAAGGCTAATCACATGACACTGGATAACCTATCAAGAGACTCCCTCTCTCAGCAGCTATTAATCGCCTGTAGCTCTTCATCTCAGGGTGGGGCCTCGTAAGACTTCCCCCTACCCACATTAGCACATCAACTGGTATTGCCATTGTGTAGGTCTTGTTTAGACAATCATATTGTTGAGATTTCCCGGGTATAGCTTCCCTCTCATACATGAAAGACACCTCCTTCCAGCAGATGTCTTCATCCTCTGGCTCTTGCAATCTTTCCCCTCCTCTTCTGCAAGCTCCCTGGGCCTCTGGCATAAGGACTGTGCTATGGGATGTCTTTCTGTATGCTGTGAATATGTGTGGCTCCCATTGGATAATAAATAAAGCTGCATTGGCCCACGGCAGGGCAGGATAAGGTTAGGCGGTACATTCAAACTGAAGAGGAGAGGAAGAGGGATGGAGTCAGAGGAGACGCCAGCCAGCTGCCAAAGGAGCAACAAGATGCCAGCAGATCGGTAGTGCCACAGCCATTTGGCAACATATAGATGAATAGGAATGGGTTAAGATGAAAGAACTGGCAAGAAGCTAAAGCCATAGGCCATACAGTTTAAAATTAATATAAGCCTCTGAGTGATTGTTTTATAAGTGACTGTGGGACTGTGTGGGGGAGAGATTTGTCTGGACTGCTGGGCAAGGCAGGACCAGAGAAACTTTCAGCTACATTTTGCACCCAAACATGATGACAAGAGTTTCCACCTAGAACCTGAGAGAACTTACTAAAATGGAGCTAAGAGCAGCTTCCTAGTTCGGACATCTCATGGGGGCCACGATACAAAGATGCCCCTGTACAGAGACGCTCCATCATTTGAACTTGAGCACAGCATGGTAGATTCCTGCTGTGGTACACAGAGGTGTCTCCAAGCCTTGAAGCACATTGCATGGTGCATTTAGCTTTTGCTAGTACAGACAAATAAAAGGTTTCTGGGCTACATGTTGCTTGGTGGAGGCATAGATCCACAGCTTCCCAGAGTCAGCAGTGAGCATGGCTCCCAGAGCTGGTGGTAAATGTACCTCCGCCATGTTGGAAAGCTAAGGGGGGGTGGAGTCAGCTGCCAGGGCTGCGCTTTCATTCTAGCAATGCAACTTAACAGTTTAAAATCTCTCCTGGCCAGAAAAGGATTATGGATACACAACAAGACAGATTCAGGTGGAATAAACCTCTAAGCCCTTTACAATATATGTAAAAGGTACGTGGGATTGAGCAAGAGAAGAGAAAGGATATAGTCATAAAAATAAATAAATAAATAAAATAAAGTCTTAAAAAATAAAATAATTTATAAAAAATATAGTAAGCTATGTAAAGATGGAAACCACACACAGTCGATTATGTTGTCCTTGGGATTTTTAACTGGAGAGAGACATTCGCTTATAGAGACTGCTGAGTTAAACATATTTTTTTAAGGTATCTTGACTTCAAAATTTGGGTCTAAGGATAGGTTGCTTTGGAAAGGAGGCTCTGCTTTTGTTTCCACAGGAAGCAGGAGGCTGTAAATTTGTTCCAGGTTAAGATGGATCAGATTTGATCAAGCGAGACCTCCTGAACCTTGACAGATGGTACCTATCAACAAAGGTTATATCTGGTCTTCCCAGGACTTGACCATTATCTTGAATTTTCTCAGGATTCCCATAAGACTAACAGCATCCACAAATCAGCAGGAAGTAGCCTAGAACACTATGTTCACATTCCCCAAAAATGGATTATGGATATTTGTCTTTGTTTAGGTGGTTGGTTATAAATTGTTATTGGTCATACTCAATCTCTTCCTAAAAGAAAGGGGGATATGATATAGAAATGTAGGATATAGATATGATAGGATAAAAGGGTACATTATTGAATTTACTTTTAAAAAGCAACAACTCATTTGAAATATTTTACATTGCTATAGATTTTAGTTTATTGATATAAATTTAAAGTTAATTTTGTTATACTGTATGTATATTTCTACTCTTGTTTAAGGTACTATGTTTATGCAATTCATTTAAAATTATAAAATATAATTAAAAAATACAGATTAATAGCCATCTATGATAATCAAACTTATAGTCATGTTAGTTAAGTTTTTTAGGTATACAAAGGTATATTTTAATTAGGTAGGTAATCTTCAAACATTTCAAAGACCTACAAAATATTTAAAATGTTTTAAGAACTTAGACTTTTCTGGACAGTGAGACACATCTGCTCCTGGCAGCACCAATAACTTCAAAGAGGATGATGGACATTGAAGAAACTCATTATCGAGTTGCTTTCTTTGTGGCAAAAGTTAACCACTGGGCAAAAGAGTGCCCTTGCCTCAACTGCTTGACAGGATGCTGTATAAACTGAACATACAGGACCCATAGGAAGGTGACCACTGAACTTTGCAAGGCCAGATGGTCCTTCAGTAGAAACTGCCGGACATTCTACAGGACATGGGGAGATGCAACTAATAAACTTTGTCAGAATGGGCGGAAGAGTCCTTAAAATTTCTTGCTTCACTGAAAGCTATGCCAGAGAATCTAGGCCTGTAGGCTGAAGATAGATGCCCCAATGCTACAGAGGAACTTTGGATGACTGTCCAGGCAGCCAGATGTCTCTGTCCTTTCTAGAATTACGGAAGTTGCTTGCAATGTGCTTCCTGTTTACTCAGGTAATATTATATACTTCTGGGGTCTTTGATGGAGCTGAAGACTACATAGTTATAAATATAGTTTTCCTTAGTCATGATAAAAGATAAATTAGATATAAAAATTTAGACTCACAAAAATAGGATAAATAGAATATTTTCTTTAATTGTGCCAAATACAAATAGACTAGATATTGTAACTATAATTCTTGCTTGATAACTGTTTTGTTATATATAATTTTACTATGCTAAAGTTAAAACCTTCCTTTTTGATTAGACAGAAAAGAGAAAGTGCTGTGGGATGTCTTTCTATATGCTGTGAATATGTGTTCCTCCCATTGGATAATAAATAAAGCTGCACTGGCCTATGACAGGGCAGGATAAGGTTAGGCAGTACATTCAAACTGAAGAGGACATGAAGAAGGGTGGAGTCATAGGAGATGCCAGCCTGACAGCCAAAGGACCAATGAGATGCCAGCAGACCGGTAATGCCACAGCCACTTGGCAACATACAGATTAATAGGGATGGGTTAATTTAAGGTGAAAGAACTAGCTAGCAAGAAGCTGAAGCCATAGGCCATACAGTTTGTAATTAATATAAGCCTCTGAGTGATTTTTTTTAAGCAGCTGTGGGACCATGGGTGGAAGAGATCCGTCCAGACTGCTGGGTAAAGCAGGACCAAAGAAACTTCCAGCTACAGAAGCGCATTGTAAGTTTACCACCCGTGGTTGAGTACCCCCTAGTAAGCTCTTCCCTGCATCTTGACCAGTTGTAGATTTCTGTAATGGTCTCCATCTGAAGAAAGGAGAGCTACACTTATCTGTGGGAATCCTTATTAAGAATGTATAATTTAGTTAAAAATGATGTTGATTTGGATAAGTGATAGTAGTAGACTCTCCTCTAGGGTTCATGACCTCATTAGCCACAGATAGTTAGCTAGGTTTGCAGTAGCAGGCATGAATCTCCTCCCATTAGGTGGGTCTTCAGTCCAATTAGCTGTTGGCAGATACCAAGATGTAAATATCACTACTGCATACTTGGAGATATCTTCATGGACGGATCACTGTTATAGTCCATAGGTTTTACAGCTTGGTAGGATTATTAATTGCTTTTCTCTTATGGCAGCTTGCATGGCACTGTATGAAATCAAGTTCTCAGGGAGGAGGCTTCCAGGTCAGTTCCAGCTCAATCCCCCCCGCAAATAAAACACAGATCATAAAAGAGCTCGCTGGAGACTACTAAGGATAGGGTGGATGGAGAATAGAGGATGCATAATAGGTACCAAAGCTATAGCAGGGAAATCTAATGCTCTATTGCATAGTGAAAGAACTGTAACTTACAGCAATTTATTGTACATTTTAAATTAGCTATAATGAAGTGAGTTGAGGATTTCCAACATGTAATAATAACAATATTTCAGGAGGTAGAAATGGTCATTACCTTTGTTCGATCATCATACATTGTACACCCCTATTAAGTTGTATTGCTATATCCCACTGAAAATACAACTATTACTGTCAGCTAAAACTTAAAATTTTTAAAAATTAAAAAAAATTTATACCATTAAATAGCTAAACAGATCAATTAAACCATGCTACAGATCCAATTCCACAAGCCAGCCCTTCTCCTCTTTCCATTATGAATAATTGCAACTATGCGTTGACCCCACAGGCACCCAATGGAGAGTCCTTTGCATCAATAGAGAATGTAAAAGACTGTAAAATCACCAAATACATTATAGTTTGAGGAGGAGGACAAAAAGTAATTTGCAAAATGCAAAATGATCTATGTAAAAGAAACCCTTTATGTTCAAGTCATAAAAATGGACCTCTCCTGTTGGTATCACATTCTCCTGCATCAGACAGTGCTTACAAAGTTTGGTGTCTTGGGCTCCTAGGAGCGTCACTCATCCTTGCCCCATCCTTCTGAAAGCATCACCGCCATGTATCAGATCAAAGGGAAGAAATCGTTTCTGCAGCTCAAGAAATCTACTAATCAGTGAAGGATGAGATGAGAGGCCATTTGAGGAGAAAGAAAATTAAAATGGTCTCCACAGAGCCCCTGTGGGTTTCCAGAAAATCTTTTAATAAATGCAGCTGGAATTTCATCCCAGCTCAAAAGCTTTCAGTGTATATTCCCAGTATTTCAACCTTATTCTTTCTCTCTTTTCTGTAACTACCAGCACCAAATATAAGAGTGTCTGCTTTTCATGTCTTTCTCACCCCCTCAGGTGCCTTTTGCAAGTGTGTTTCAGTTCCACACTAAAACGACAAAAAATTCATGGCTATTTAATACAAAAACCTAACTATTGTCATTTCTACTTTGTGTGCCTGATAGAACAAACTCTCCAAGGTGGTTAGAATGCAGACACATTTCTTTGCTGTTAACTATTAAAGTGAGTGTTTCCTTATGACAAGGTTTAGCCATGAATGTCACCAGGCCACTAAGATTTAGAGCATGTTGTTGACTTAGAATTGCCCCCAGAGTATCACTGCTCTTTCCTGATGTATTACAAAGCCAGAGAAGGTGGCCTGGGAATGAGCAATGTCAGAGGTAGCTGATATTTTGCATAGAGTTAAAGCAGACAGATCTTAAAACCTTTCCCCCACGTCCTTGAAGCATCCATCTGCCAAGGGCGGGTGTGCAACAATGACACTCTTTCCTCCCAAAGCATGGTGAACTCCACATCACAATATCAGCTACCTCAGATCTGGTCCTTTCCTACAGACCATGCAGAAAATGGGCAAGTAACTGGACTTGGAGTCCACTAAAACCCCTGAGTTTCAGTTCCATTTCTATAATTGCTTAGTGATTGGTATCATAATTAGCTAGAAAGGCAATTTGAATTTGTTGAGTACCTATGTTTTCTAGAATAGACTGCTTATATACAGGGAAAAATGACAAAAAATTCATGGCTATTTAATACAAAAACCTAACTATGGTCATTTCTACTTTGTGTGCCTGATAGAACAAACTCTCCAAGGTGGTTAGAAAAATGACGCAATTTGGTCTCCATGAGTCTTTTGGGAGATGAGAAAGATGATACTATTGGAGCAGAGCCTATGCCTGCCCCCAGTAACATAATGAAACATAATGAAAGCAGCTTTCTGTGCTCAATAAGTGAAAGAAAGCCTGAGTTACCGTGGATAACCCTAGAACAGGAAGGAGAAGTCCAGACACAAACAAAAGAATGGATGAAAGCTCAGTGGGTGTGCCTGTGAAGTATGGAAGACAGGGCCACCCTTTTGGGGAAAGGTTAATAATGTAAGCCCTACACAGAAACAGCCAGAAGTGGTCAGCAAAAGTGATGGGTTTTGGAATCCTGTTCAAATCAAGTCAATTATATGCTCCTGATGAAAGTATGCTTTTCCTTCAGGAAAAGCTACCTGAGCTAGACACAGCCTGAGGAAGAGTCATTGAAGAGATGTAGTCCACTGAGAAATTCTCAATTGGATCTAATGTTAAATCTTCAGGGATTCCATTCTTTGTTTGCCTCTCTTCATTCAAAACTCTCTCTTGCAATGAAATGCTTGCCATTCGTGTTAGTGGCATTGTGAGATATTATAGGGAGGTACACAGTGACTCCATAGGTTGGAGCTGAAGTAATAAAAGATGGCAGCCCAGGCAGATTTAAAAGAGAAAAGAGAAAAACAGAGTGAGAAAGAGACAGGAAAGGAGAGGCAGAGGAAGAAGATGAATATAAAAATAGGTAACATTGGAGCTCGGCAGATTGAGTTGGAAGGCATAACTGCAACATGACCAACACTCCCACCACCTAAATGTACACTCCAAATCCATGGAGACATGGAGGAGAGCCCTGCAATTTCCACACAGATGAGCTGCAGAGACAATTCTGAATATTAAAGAATGGAGCTTTGCCTGGTGGTGGTGGTGGTGGTGGTGGTGGTGGTGGTGGTGGTGGTGGTGGT
>CABHPR010156913.1:0-11487 GCA_902168415.1 Peromyscus melanophrys
TGCTACCTCCCTCCCCACTCCAAGAGAAGAATTCACACAGGGCATAGATAGAGGGAGCAAGTAGTGAAGACTGATTTCATCAGGTAAGAAAGCAACTTGATTCTGAAAGTGGAGGGTAGAGAGCAGCAAAGGGCTGCCCCTGGGATTTGGACTTAAAAGTCCTAGTCCTCCATTTCTCTTCTCCTTGCTCACCCTGGGATGGCCTGGGTGGGCTCTTCCCTGGAATAGTTTGGCACTTTCTTAGAAAATGTTACTATGGTTGTGATAAAATATCCTGACAAAAAGCAATTTAGGGGGAAATGGGTTTACTTCAGCTTACAATTCCAGCTTACAGTTTGTGATTGTGGGGAAGTCAAGGCAGGAATATCAAATGACTACCACATCACATCCACAGTCAAGAGCAGAGAGAAATAAATACATACAGGCTTATGTGCAGTATGTGTTAAGCCTAACGTTCATTTTAACTGTGGCATCGTGGTGCCCTGTCCCCAAACACTCCTCCAAGCTGTCACTTGTTATCCTTGCATCAGGGGCCTCCGTCTCTGTACTCCATCCTGTGCTCACATCTTCTTGAGGTCCAAGAAGCAGAAAGTACACACACATGGAACACACGGGCACAGGGGCTGAGTGAGGCCAGGGCATTGCCCTGAGTGATAGATAGTCCATGAGCAGTTGCCAGGAGTCCAGGTCTCCACCTGAGCCTGATGCAGCCACATTGATAGGAGGTCCCCATAAGGATCTGACCTCACAGAGACCATAGTGGGTAATATTCGCCTGAGTTCGGCCTGGAGGGGCCAGGGGACTCAGGGTCCTTTGCAAAGACTTGTTTGATGATGTTTCCATCATCCTACCTCGTGGTAGTGAGTACTCAGCTCTATCATTGGTTATTCTAGAATCCCTTCCCAATTCTTTCTGCTCATCCTAAGCCATCTTCTCCACTTAAGGCCAGCGTCCTACACACATAGATCTCCTGAACCCAATGAGCTCCTCTTCTGTGCTTGACATGACCAGACCACCATCACCATCAGCACTGTCCCCTTCCATACAGTGGCATTCAGTTGTCCCGATGAGGCTAGATGGAACAGGTTTCAGTGTGAACAGAGTTGACGAAAGTCACCTAACATCAAAGGAGGCTTGGGACATCTCAGGGGGTGACTTGGTAGTCTTGAGGTGACCGTGATGAGCTTGGCTTCAACTCTATGACAGGCTCAGGCTGGGCTCTGGAGAAAGAGAGGCTAGGGTAGAAGCCAGGGATGCCATGCCCTACGGCCCTCACAAAGATAGAAGGAACAGTGTTGACCAAAGCAGCATTGCCCCAACTGAGGCTTTTGGCAAATGTGTATGGGATACTCGCCAGCATCCTCAAGCAGTCCACGGCTGCAGGGGCAGTAAGGACTTGTAGGTGGAAGTTTTTGTCCCACCCAGTCCACAGCCATCAGTCCCAAATAAATACACAGAGGCTTATATTAATTACAGACTGCTTGGTCTGTGGCTCATGCTTCTTGCTAGCTAGCTCTTACAACTTAATTCAACCCATTTCTAATTAATCTGTGTGTGCCACGTGGCCTCCTGGCATTACCTGTTCTCTTACATCTTGCTTCTCCTGGCGGCGGCTCAGAGTGTCTCCTCCGACTCCACCTTTCTTCTTTCTCTTTCTCTCTTGGATTTTCCACCTGGCTCCATCCTGTCCTGCCATAAGCCAATGCAGTTTTATTTATTAACCAATGAGAGCCACACATATTCACAGAATGCAGAAAGATACCCCACAGCAGGAGCTGCCCAGATGGGGGGAGCACAATATTGGGGGGGGGCACAGAGTAAGACATTGAGTGCAAGGGGACAGAAGGATAAAGTAGAAAGCTCACCTGTGGGCAGTAGAATAGGGCTTTCTAGGAAAAGAAAACATCAATGAGAGACTGAGGAGACTCTGAGGATACAGTTCAGTCTGGGGTAGAGCTTGTGAATGCATAAAATGGGAAACTAAGTGAAATAAGGAGGTGTTCAGAAGACCAGAAACAGTAGATGGGTCTAACTGGGAGTTGGGGTAAAAGATGAGACAGGCGAGGGAGCACAGGCCAGACACACAGGGTCTCCATGTCCCTCTGAGGAGAATGGCCTTCATCCCTAGGCTCCAAAGGTGGTTGGGTTGCTGAGGTAGGGACTTCAAGGTCAGCTGTACATGAGCAGATGGTCCTTCCACACAGCACTGGTCATCTGTTACTATAACTTGGGGGAAAAGAGACCTGGTAGCAGTTCCTTGGGATTCCCCCCGGGGAGTACGACCACATGTTAAGGGTGACCACGTGTTACCATGGGGACTTTTTTTTTTTAAGATTTATTTATTTATTATGTATACAGTGTTCTTTCTGTCTGCTTGCAGGCCAGAAGAGGGCATCAGATCTCATTACAGATGCTTGTGAGCCACCATGTGGTTGCTGGGAATTGAACTCAGAACCTCCAGCTACCATGGGGACTTTTGTCTTCTAAGCTTTGTCCTGTGTCCCCACCTCAGCCAATCAGGTGGAGTAGCAGTTCTGGCTCTGCCCAATGTCGCTGCTCTGTTCTCTGTCCTGGACTCCTCCTCACCCTCTGTTTGCTCTCTTATAGCAGCCCCAGCTCCCTGCCTGGGAGAATTCCTGCCAAAGCTAGTTCTTCCACTACTGGGGGACCGGAGACTTCTGGGACTTAAAGAACCACAGACCTGGGGTCTAGGTCACAGCTCGGCCATGTCCTTGGAGGCTCACTTTTCAAACCTGCATCACCTGGTGTTTATGAGAATGCACCCGCCTGGGAAGGTACAGATAGGAGTGGGAGGCAGCATGGGTAAAACAGCGTGGCCCTTGAATGCCCTGGGACTCGAGCATTCAGAACATGGCTGTGGCCGTTATCACTCAAGTGAAGAGCCAAGATAAAGCAGAATTTATCAGAAGCACTTCTTGTCTCTGTCCCTGGGAAAGTTCCCAAGTGGCTATCTGAGCCGGTGTGATAATCTCTCATTCTCTGACACAATGAGGCTTGGCTGCAGAAAGCGCCTTCATCACAGGAGAAAAGAGAGCCACAGAGCTAGTGCCTATGCAAGACTCAGGGAGCGGAAGCGAGAGCTCAGCCCTGTCTGCACCGTCCCGCACTGGGGGCCATTGGGCCTTCATGACACTGCAGGGGCCGTCGTCCTCCCCAGGTGCAGAGAAGGACGTTGGGCAGTAATGTCATCAAGCCACACATGGGCAGGACTGCCAGAGACAGGTTCCCCCTTCTGACCCACTGCTCCTGACAGCAACTTCTCTGCCGTCTTTGTGTGGCGTTCCCCTTTCCTGCCACACTTTATAGAGGTAGCGATTCTTAAAATACTTTCATTCCCTCTACCAATGTGGAAAATGTGCCCTTGGCTTCTCTTGCTGGTTGGCTGACCTTTGCACTTTAACAAGCACCCTCAATGCGGTGTGCAGCCTCCCATCCCAGGAGCTGCAGAAGGATCTTAGAACTCTCAGACTTGCCTCCTTAGTGTTTGGGTTCTTCCCTTACAGACCGGGTGAATCACATTATCACTATCTGCTGCGGTGCCTTCTGACCGATGCCAAGACAGGAGTTTCCATGCCCAACAGGATATCTTGAGCCAAGCCCTCCTGCTCCTGGTCACACCATCCCTGAAGTATGTCAGATGCTTGTCTGGAAAATAGCTCCTTTTCTACCTCAACTTTAAATAGAAGTTTAGCTGACTGTAGGATTCTTCTGTGATTGCCTCTGTGGATGCTGAAAACCCTGTTCCATTGTCTTCTGGTCTCCGTTGCTACTACTAAGAAGTCTGCTCCCTAATTTGTTCCTTCCTAGGAAACCAGGTCTTTCTCTGGTTATCTTTTTTACAGAGTTATCTTATTTTTGTGTTTATATGTATGTGTACATGAGTACCTGCAGAGCCTACAAGATGGCATCCCATCCCCAGACCGTTGTGAGCCGCCCCACAATAGGCACTGGGAACCCAACCCAGGTCTGTGGAAGAGGAAGCCATCATTCTTAACCACCGAGCCACCTCTCCAACACCGGTTGTCTTTTTTAATGTGAACAGTTTGAATCACAGTTCATAGAGGAAAACGCACAAATCATAGTGCTCACTGGGTACAAAATGCTCACACAGTGAACAGAACATTAGCAACAAGTCCCACTCATAGCCCCTTCCAGTGGCTACGTCTCTCCAAGTATACCTACTGGCTGACCTCTCTTTACTGTTCTGATTTTACAGGTGTGCATGTGTGGCCTACATATATGTCTATGTGCCTCATGTGTGCCTGGTGCCCATGGAGACCAGAAGAGGGCATCAGATCCCTGGAACTGGAGTTACAGCCCATTGTGAGCCTCGATGTGGGTGCTGGGAATCAAACCCAGGTCCTCTGCAAGAGCAGCCAGTACTTTTAACCCCTGAGACGTTTCTCCAGGCCCTGGGGAGATCTTTTCATTGATAAATTTAGACAAAATGACACAGAAAGTGATTGTTAGTGTATCGGGCTTTCTACGATCCTGTTTGTAACTGTTTTCTACTCACTACCATTGTTTGGTTTTCCACATTGTGTGGTTTTAACTGTGAAGCTTGTACTAGTCTATGTGTCCATTATACTTCCTGAATTGTTTTGTTTTGTTTTGTTTTGTTTGAGACAGGGTCTCATGTATCCCAGGCTGGTCTCAAACTTGTTATGAAGCTGAGGATGACTTTGAACTTCTGATCACCCTGCCTTCACATCCCAAGACCCTGAGATTACAGGTATATGCCACAACACCTCGCTTTATATTTCCTTTTCAGTGAAATTTTAGTAGCTTTCTTGGAGTTTATACTATAGACTTCCCTAATCTGGGTCCATCTCCAAACAACACTGTTCCACTCAGAATCTAGCACAGGTGCATTACAACAGTGTTCCCTGGAGAGGGCTGTCAATCATTTTACTTTTCTATATGTGATAATTGCTCAATATATAATCCCTATTATTACTTTGGAGAGTTAAAGATGGTTCTGGATCGCTGTTATTGTTTGAGTGTGAAATGTCTCTCCACAGGCTTGAGTGTCTGAGTACTTGGTCCCAACGCTGGTGATGTGGTTTATTTTTTTTTGGGGGGGGGGGGGTGAGAGAACTTTGGAACATGTGACCTAGCCTGCAGAAGTGGGTCTCTGAGGACAAGCCCTGAAGGTTAAACCCATGTCCACTTCTGGTCTAGAGCTCCATTTCCTGATCTGCCAGCACGTGAACAGGTCACACCGCAAGCTCCCACCACCACTGACGGGACAAATCCAGCCTTTCCCATCACCCGACCGTGCCCTCCAAGCTGTGAGCTGAAATAAGCCTCCCCACCCAAACACACACTTAGGCTTCTCTGTCAGGGATTTCATCACAGCAACAAGAAGAGGAACAAATACAAATGAGGATTAAAAAAGAAAAAGCTTGTTTTTATTTTTATTGTCTTTTGCTTTTCCTCCCAACATTCTTTTTACAGACTCTAGCATTCAAACACATCCTTTTTCTTTTGCCTGAAGAAAATATTCTAATATTTCTTTACACAGTTAGGGTACTCCTAAGGTTCTGAAAAAGGTGCACTTTCTCACCCTGACACTAGCTCACACTCACCTTCCAGAGACTTCTCAGAAGGGTTTACATTTTCCTGCTAGCGCATGGCTCCAGCTGCCTGTGCAGACTCATCTCGGCTGGGACTCTCCAGTTCCAGACATCTCACCAGACTTGACTGTAATGGCTTATGCTAAGAGCTTGGGTTCTCTGGTGGAGTCAGGAAGAGCTGTAGATTTCAATCTTTCCAGCTTCTTGAAAGAGTGGGGGTGATGTCTCCCCTGCCGCACCGAGGCGGGCAGTCCCTGCTCTTGCTTGTAACGATGACTTCTTAAAGCCACGACCTCAAGGTGTTTGTGGACTCAGAACCGTCTTGGTATTGACGAGGGCTTGGCAGACTTTCCCATGCTCTCCTCGGGTCTCTGAAAAGTCCTCGCATTTCCCTTCTCTTTCCCTCTCTGTGGTGCATTCAAGGTCATTTCCTCCCATCCATGTTTCAGTGGGTGATTCTTCCCCAGTCCTACCTAACTTTCCAGCCAGTCTTCCCTTGGAGACTTTCCTAGCTGCGTGACTACAAGCTTCAAAACTAGGCTTTCAGCTTTCCTAATCCAGCTGTTCTTTTTTATAGTATGTTCTAAGCCTGTAGTTTTGATTTTTATCCTTTAAGCTTTCATTGACATAATTGCACCATGGTTTCTGTCAGAGTTGCTATATTTTTTAAATTCTTTGGTTTTTTTAATGATTTATTTTTATTCTATGTACATTGGTTGTGTTTTTGCCTGCATGTACATCTGTGTGAGGGTGTTGGATCCCCTGGAACTTGAGTTACACACAGTTGTGGGCTGCCATATGGGTTGCTGGGAATTGAACCCAGGACCTCTAGAAGAACAGCCAGTGTCCTTACACTGAGCCATCTCTCCAGCCCCTGGTTTTTGTTTTTTGGGGTTGTTTATTTGTTTGTTTGTTGTTTTTATGGTACTGGCTTCCATGGCTACTACTGGTTAATCTCAACTGTCAACTTGGTGTGATCAGGAAAAGAGTCTCGATGAGGAATTATCTAGGTTAGGTTAGCCTATAGGCGTGCTGCAAGGGATCTTCCTACTTGGGTAAACTGAGGTAGAAGACACACTCTAATGTGGGTGGCACCATTTTGTGGGCTGAGTTCTGGACCGAAGGGAAGGAAAACAAACTTCTTGATGCAGTGACCGGCTGTCTCGAACTCATGCCCCCATGGCTTCCCCGTGGTGATGGACTGGCCAGGACCTGAGAGCCAGGACAAACCCTTTCTTCTTTATGTTGCTTTCCTCAGAGCATTTTATCACAGCGGCAGAAGGAGAAGCTGAGACAGCAGCCCTTAGTCATGCGAGTTGATTCCTCACTTGTCTTCATCCGAGAGAACTTGGTCCTCCATGGAAGCTGTGCCCCTCTGGAAACAATTCTAGATCCTGTCTTCATCCGCGAGAACTTGGTCCTCCATGGAAGCTGTGCCCCTCTGGAAACAATTCTAGATCGACTTCCACCTGATGTTCCGGGAACACCCCAGCCTGCTGTCGGTTATATCTTAACTGCTTAGTCTGGAGCTTTATAAACAATATCTGCAATGCACACCTGGGCCACGACCCAAAAATAAACCTGTAGACTCGATCATCCAAGGAAGCAAGTCCTCTTTCCTCTCAGAGCCAAGCAGAAGGGAGGGAAGGATTTTTTAGCTCAGAGGGCTCAGTCCAACGTGGCGGGCGAGGCATGGTGGTTGGAGTTGGCCTGTGCAGGCAGAAGCCCCAGACGTGTGAATTAGTCATATCTTTGAGGATCAGGAAGCCATAGTCCCCAAGACCTGCCCATAGCAACCCATTTCCTCCAAGCTAAGCCCCGCCTCCCAAAAGTTCTGCCTAAAGAGTGCCAGGGATCAAACCTTCAATGCATGAGCCTGTAGAGAGCAGAACATTCTGTCCCTAACACCACCCACTCCCCTGTTGCCTCCTGGTTTTTGGGAATGGGCTGCTCTTATTGTGTATAAACTGTCACTGGTATTTGGCCCCTCAAAGTCTGAACTTTATGCAATTCTCTCTTTGCTCTCAAAATCTCACCATCTCCTGTCACCGGAGGGGATCAAACGCAAACTTTTATCATAGGACCAAGAGTTCTAAGCTTTTTAATGGTAAATGCAATGATTGATCTTGATCATCCACTTGATTGGACTGAGATGCCTAGAAGATTCCTAGAGCACTTCTAGGTCTGTCTGTGAGGGCATTTCCAGAGACAGTCAGCATGCGGGAAGGCCACTGGCATGCAAGATGCCCACCTTGAATGTGGGAGTTGACCCACCCAGAGTATGAGCAGCCCACCCAATAGGCTGAGGGTTGGACAAAGAACGTCAGGGCCGACTCACTGTCTCTGCTTCCTGGCAGCCGTAAGGTGAGCTCCTGTGGTAGTTTGAACGTAATTGGCTCCCATAAGCCCCCATAAGCTAATAGGAGATGTGGCCTTGCTAGAGTAAGTGTAGCCTTGTTGGAGGGAGTGTGTCATTGTGGGGGTGGGCTTTGAGGTCTCCTTTGTTCAAGCTTTGCTCAGTGTAACACTCAGACCCTCAAGACCACTTCCTGTTGCCTGTGGGTCAAGATGTAGGACTCTCAGCTCCTTCTCCAGCACCATGTCTGCCTGCACGCCCCTATATCACACCATGATGATAATGGACTAAACCTCTGAAAATGTAAGCCACCCCAGTTAGATGTTTTTTCTTTATAAGAGTTGCCGTGGTCATGGTGTCTCTTCACAGCGATAGAAACCCTAACCAAGACAGCTCCCTTGTTCTCCCATGTTTTCCCTCTGCCATGGTTTCCTACCTCACCACCATGATGTCCTTCTCATTACAGGCCTACAGCCATCCAGCAAGGTGACTGACCCCATCCGCTCACATAACCTTGCCTCCTTTCAGGTTATTTTCTCGTATCAAGTGGATGCCAGAGCTGGAGCAAGGCAGCTGCCACACTAGTTCACATCCTCACCCCCAACTCCACCTGGCCATTTCTCTCTACTCTCTGACCATTTTGCTATGTAAGGTGAAACATTCCCAGGGATTGGAAAGAAATGTTTTCAAAACCGGAAGTCAGAACCCAAATTAAGTCAGCTCTGTCTCTTGTCCCACCTACCCTAGACATCTTTGAGAGCAGAGATGCTCAGGGGAGGATGTCGGAGCCTTACTGCAGGACACATTGATGGATCGCCTTCTGCAGGACCCTGAGGACTTCTCCCAATGTCACCATCAGGTTCTGTGCTCCGCCTAAACCAGGACCAGGGAATACTCTGCACCAACCTTAAGTATCTCATAGCGGAAGAACCGGGCTCCACTGCTGGAGCCCACACTCCCAGATGCGAGCATCTTTTTGATTACTTTTTAATGAAAAACACATTTGCATCCAGCCTGAAATTATATTGTCAGCAGTTAATTATCACTTGTCAAACAAGTGTGTGCCCAGATTGTGGGTTTAATTTCCATATCCATTTGCGCAGGCCTTGTTCTTCGTGTGTGATGAGGGCCTCTGAGCAGGAGACACTCACTGCTAGAAGAATTGTTGCTTTTTTTTTTTAAGCAGGTGTTTTTGTTTTGTTTTGTTTTGTTCCTTTTTTTTTTTTTTCCTTAATATGCGGGGGGTTGGGGCATCTAAATCGGGGCTCTTTGTAAATAATAGAAAAACACTCAATGACGTAAGTGAAAGGAAAGGAGAAGCAGGGGGTGGGGAGAATGGGGTTCCAGAGGTGCCTGGAGCTGTAAGCTGGAACTCCGCACTCGGACCCAGGAAGCAGCCAAGCTCCCCACTCAGGGCCTGCTGGTGTGGACGCAAGCTTCCCCCTGTGAACCTGTTCCGTGTCCACTGTTTCGGTGTGTATGTGCACACATACACGTGTCCACACGTATGTGGCATGTGGAAGCCAGAGGTTGGCATCAGATATCTTAACTGCTCTCTACCTTGTTTTTTGAGACGGAGTCTCTCACTGAATCTGGGGCTCTCGTCACTCTGGTTAGACTGGCTAGACAGAGACCACCAGGCATCTGCCTGTCTGCCTCCCAGTACACCCTTTTTGTCAAGGACCAGGAAGACCTGAGTTCAAATCCCAAACCTGACTCTCCAGTTGCCTTATCCCAGACCCTTATCCCCACAGAGCTATTACTTCATGTGACATGAGACCAGAGGCCACCTTGCTCATTTGCACATATTACATGATATAAGCACTTTGCACGTGGAGAGTCACATGGTGGACTCGGCAAGGAAGAGAAACTGTGGCCGCTACTGCTGCCATGGTGATCACTGTCATGATAATAATAGCACCATCTAGATCAGCAGGGGAGCCCTTTACTGGCGAGACGGAAGTAGGCAAAACATACCACTAGTCCAGCCTCACAGCAGTCCCGAGCTTCCATTTCCCTAACTGCCAGGGGGATGGGAGAGGTTGATAATGCCTCCTCCCAGCATCACCGTAGGGACAAAATGCAATAACAGTGTCTGGCACCTAAGTGCTCGATAAACCGTCCAAGTGCCCGGGACCTTAGCCGTGGAGGTCCAGAGAGTGCCCAGCGAATGGAGAAAGAAAGAAGAAATCAATGATACCTTTCATCCAGGGTAATAAATCACATCTCAGCTCAGCTTGGAATCCTCCACAGGCCCGGAACTGGAAAGAAGCCTTCGCTGCAACTTTATTTCTCTGTTCTTTGGCTGATGGTTGTTCTGGTCCACCTGCAGAGCATGCCAGGCCAACAACTGAGTTTCTGTTGGTGATTCCCTCCTAGGGACCTTACACAGCTCATAGCACATGGAAAGCATCACAAAAACATTGAATGAATGAATTAATGAATGAATGAATGAGCAAACAGGGTACTGCAGGCAAGAGAACATGCCTAGAAGAAGTCACGTGTTCTCGATAAATGTTCTACATTGTGGCTGTTAACTGCCTAGAACCTGCTTGACTGCGCATGAGGCAGAAGAGAGGAGGCCAAGGGTGACCAGCGGCCATGGCCCACCTCTGATTCCTCGGTCCCCCTCAACCGGGAACCTGATCAGGCTAAGCCGTCCCCCAGATTGGAGCAGTCAGTAAAGGACTGTTGTAGAGGTAGACACACTTTTAAAGAGGAACCAATGAGAGAAAAGCCCCGAGCTTTGGCACTCTAGCCAGGAGGGGCAGTGTGGTCCAAGCTGATGCTGAGGCCATCGGACTGAAGACGGAAATGATGCGCTCGGAGGCAGAGCAGACCCGAAAGCACTGGTTCCCTGGCCTCAGCCAAAGCGCTCAATCCATCCCTGTCAGACACCCAGCCACGGCACCCACCATGCCACTGTGGAATGGGGCTGGCACGTGTGGCATTTTCTGCGGCCTGTTTCAGTCCTCAGCTCATGCTGCTGGGAGTACAAAGATCTTCATGAAAGCTCTCATGAACCCTGGTTCCTCAGGAACTGAATGGCGTTGGGATCCCAAGGCTAGCAAGTTCCCCAGGCTCCCTAAACAGGAAGCCTTCAAGAAACAAGGCTCAGAAAGTCATACCGACTATCAGTGCAGAATCCATTCATTCATTCATTCACTCACTCACTCACTTGCTCATTCAACCAATGCAGGTTAAGTGCCCACGATGTCTGTTCAAGGTGCAGGATTAGCTTCCTAGGAAAATAAGACGGAGAAAAGAGTCAAATGGATTAATTCATTTTATTGTTTCTATCTATAGTTCATTCCTTTTTCTCTTCTGCCTAATATTCCGCCACCTGGATATACCGTAGTTTATTCATCCACTGATCTGTGACATGAACACTTGAGTTGTTTTAATTTAAGAATGTCATGAATAAAGCCTCCATGAACATTCATATATGTAATTCTACATGAACATATGCCTTCATTGACATTGGCTAAATACCTAGAAACATAATGTCAGGGGTTATTATTGAATTTTTTAAGA
>CABHPR010156913.1:11587-35837 GCA_902168415.1 Peromyscus melanophrys
AAAAAAAAAAAAAAAAAAAAAAAAAAAAAAAAAAAAAAGATTTCAGAAACTAATTTCCAACATGTATGAGACATTCACTTTATTAATTTTAAATTTTATTATACTTGTAATTATGCGGGGGAGGGGGTGCATGTGTGTCTGTTGTGTGTGTAGATGTCTAAAGAAGGGTGTCAGATCCCCTGGAGCTGGAGTTCCAGATGGTTGTGGTTCTGAGCCACCGAATGTGGGCACTGAGACCAAGCTCAGGTCCTCTGCAGGGGCAGCAGTGGAGGGTGGGAAGCCCTTTGGCCTGAGATCATGTGGCTGCCTCACCTACTGCTACTGGATGACTCTGGAGGTCCAAGCAGAGCATGGCACAGCTTGTGTTATAGAGGACAAATGGGCCAACAAGCACATCCCAACTCCAAGTCCCAGCCCTGGTCTCAGGCTCCCGGCACTTTGCATGCTGCTCAGACAGTGGCCTTCCCCGCCCAGACACCTTCCCTCCATCTCCTACCTAACTAAACCTGGCAGACACATGGCATTCCTTGCTTCAGCCCCCACCCCCACCCCCACCCCCCCCTGGACACACACACACACACAATTTGCACAGAGGCATCTGTGGTTCTTCAGAGAGTGTGCTGCTGAGCCAGGTCTGCTGCTCCCTCAGGGGTCTTTACAGATTGATGCAGCAGAAAGTATTGCATTGTAGTGGAGCAAAATAAGATATTTTAAAATATCACAAGGAGGAGAGGGCTGGAGAGGAGGGAAGGTGGGGGCGCACGAGTGACCACAGATGACTCCAGAGAGCAAGGGGTGGAGCTAATTACACTCTGAAGATGCTCTCCGTCATCCTGACACACAGTGCCTTAGTTCACTCTGCTACCATAAGAGAATCCACCAACCGGATACTTTATAAAGAAAGGAGAAGCAGGGGTGTGTGGGTACATGGAAGCCTTAGGAACAGGGGTCGGGGACCCACCACGTGATACCGGCGGAGTCAGAGACTGTTAAGCAAATGGAAAGAAGTTCCATCACTGGACAGAGGGAGGAGTGGCTAACAAAACTGTCAGAGCACCAGGTGAGGGCCACAGAGGAACAGCCCGTGTTAGACCAGGGCACCCCGTGCATGCCTGAAACACAGAGAACCACGGAAACTGCGGGCCAGACTCTTGAGCTCAGGAAGAGTGGGATATGAGGTGTTTAGGGACCTTGGAGGGTCCATCTGTAGGCAGCCCCCTGCTTAGCCAGGTGTCTTAGTCGGGATAACTACTGTTGCAATGAAAACCATGACCGAAAGCAACCTGGGGAGAAATGGTTTATTTGGCTTACACTTCCACATCACAGTTCATTACTGAAGGAAGTCAGGACAGGACCTCAAACAGGGCAGGAAACTGGAGGCAGGAGCTGATGCAGAGGCCAGGAAGGGGTGCTGCTTACTGGTTTGCTCCTCATGGCTTGATCAGCCTGTTTTCTTATAGACCCTAGGACCACCAGCCCAGGGATGGCACCACCCACCATGGGTTGGGCCCTCCCCCATCAATCACTAACTAAGAAAATGCCCTCCAGGCTTGCCCACAACCTGATCTTATGGAGGCATTTTCTTAACTGAGGTTCCCTCCTCTCAGATGCCGTTAGCTTGTGTCAAGTTGACATGAAACCAGCCAGCACACCAGGACATGGCACCTGTCCTGTCCCCATCACTGCCTGTTGACCATCCTGGTAGTCCCAGACTGCCTGACTACCCATGATGCCACCTGGCCTCGTCTACTTTGAGTCATCCTATGTGACACAGGACGTGGGAAACTGGCCTGTGCTGACTCACCTTCATTTTCTCTAAGGAACGGTGACTGTCTTGTTTCCTCAGCTGCCGAGCCGGTATCTGTCCCCGACCACCTTTGTGCACAGTCGAACAGGAGGGTGGGGGACTTGATCTTAAGAGGCTGTGGCCATTTCTCCAGCTCTGAAAGGTGAGGGGCATGGATCTGAAGTCAGTGATTGGCAGACAGCCATTGTTCACTCAGGCCTTATCTGTCCTACATGGAACTCTCCAAGGGGCGGAAGAGATCATGGGGCAAGGAGGAGTGAGGTGAGACCACATCCTAAGAGCACAGAACACTTCTTCCAGCAGGTAGTAGGGAGCTATCGAGTGTCCCAGAGCAGGAAAGCAAGCCCAAGACAGCTGAGCGGAAGGAGTCTGGGAGGGGCAGTGGCCACCCAGCTTGGACTCACAGAAGACAATCACAGGAGAACATATAGAGGGACCACCATTTGACCTCCAGGGTGTGATGAGGAAGCTGCATCGCAGCCCCCCATGTGGGGATGTTCCTGCTTGTGGAGAAGATATCTTGATCTATCTCCCTGGAGCTGGCTAGAAGATGGGGCAGATTCTCGCTGTGAGTACCATTTAAATGAGAGAAAAAAAGAGAAATCTGCTGGTGGAGAAAAACACTACTTTGGAGCAGCTGAAATTGCTGTCTTTACACAGCAAAGTGGTGCTGAGCAATTCTGGGTGTCAGTTCATCCAAATGTGTCCATTTGTGCTATGTGCAATTCACGTTTGCATAGAGGGTCAGGAAATGTGCCGCATCAAGCCCGCAAACAAGGCCCTTCAGATGGGTCCCCATTTGATAACAGAAAATCACACTGAGAGAAATCAGCCTGCACTGTGGTCTCCCTCCTCATCTGTCCCCAGCACTCAGGGCTCTGTCTCTCTCCTCAGAGCCTAGGAGTGGTACTTGGTTCCCTCAGAGGGCTCCTCCTCTAGGGGAGACAGCCCGCCATCCTCCCAAGAGTTCACAGCTTCTCAGATACACACACCCCCCACCCTGACCTACCCATGAGGCCCAGAACTCCACATCTAAACTCCCACTCACCTCTCCTTCCCTGAGACTCCTCTCTGCTCCATCCACATCCAGAGCCCCTCCTCCCTTAGGGTCCACATACAGGGTTCCCTCTATTTAGATGTCTCCCATCAAAGCCATCTCTCTGGGAAGTCAGGAGGGCCAGCAGGCAGTGATGGGGACAGGCCTCTGTGGGGCAGCAGTGACAGTGGCCATCTAACCCCCCAGCAGAGTTAGATGCAGACTCCGAGTCATACCTGGTACCCAAGCTCATATTCCAGTGCTGTGAGGAGACGTCACACAACTATGCAGCTGTGGTGCGTCCGTAGGTGTGGATCGTTGGAAGTGGGTTTTATGCATTATGACTGTCTTAATCACTGTTCTATTGCTGTGAAGAGATATCATGACCAAGACAACTCATAAAATAAATAATTTAATTGAGGCCTTGCTTACAGTTTCAGAGGGCTAGTCCATGATCATTTTGGTGAGAAGCAGACAAGCATGGAGCTGGAGCAGTAGCTGAGAGCTTTACATCCTAATTCATGATTTTCAAGCTGCAAGCAGAGAGTTGGGGATAGACTGGGCCTGGCATGAGCTTTTGAAACTCAAAGCCCACCCCCAGTGACACATCCCTTCCAATAAAGGCCACCCCTCCCAATCCTTCCCAAACAGTTCTACTAAGTGGTGCCAAGCATTCAAACATATGAGCCTATGAGGGCCTTCTCATTCAAACCGACACGTTAACCATCTATGAATATGCAAAGTAGTTAGCTGTCCTTAGCATGTGCTTCTCTTCTATGTAACTGTGCTGGTTCTCAAAGAAATGCCACCAAGACAAAGACACCAGCCTGGGAACTGTGTATCCCACCACTGAGGATCCAGAGTGTGTCCATTTCATGGTCCTGGGGGGAAGGGGGAGTCTCCTCACACCACAGGCAAGTTCTAAAGGCCTGGAGTGCCGAGAGGGACAAAGAACAGGGTTGAGAAAGACTAGCCCAGTCACTGGTGACAGTCCTCAAGCAGGGAAAGGCTGCCTGGATATCCGCCTGTATCCACTCCACCAAGAGCCCTGCAGAGAGACAAGTGGGGCACAGCCTGAACCACCACCTGCTCCCCCTGGACCTGGGGTCACCACCCTGAGTCTCAGTTTTCCAGGCATATGACAAAAAGAGGCCCTTTCCCTGGGGCGCTGGGAGATCACATGAACACATGCAGGAAGGACTCCGTGAACAGAACTACTCTCATGTGTGGACTCCTGACCCTGCCTACGCTGCCCAGGGTTGGACAGAGTAGAAGCCATGGGTCTGTTTCACAGACAGACTGCATCACTGCACTAGCAAACAGTGAGAACACCCTACGCCACAGGCACCTGTCCATGACTCCCATGTCATGGTCCCTAACCCACAGGAGACACTTACACCATAAACACTTCTGGATCACACACACCCCACCGCAGGAGGAGGAGGCAGAGGTTTAAGGCAAGGCTCTCTCAAGTGCCTGGATTTGGTCCCCAGCCTAGACCCGACACCACTGTGACACCGTCAATGAGCACACTATGCAACACTGAGGACCAAGTGATGGTGGACATGGCTACCCCTCTCTCCTGCGCTGACAGACCCCGGGCTAGCTCGGCGGTAGCAGACAACCTGTAGGCTCCTCCTCCAGAGAATGCATTAGGGATGGGCTCATGGGGCCGTGAGAAAGATCTGCTGCTGCCTCTATCTTTGCCTCATCCTTCTTCCAGACTTGAATACCGGCATGAAAATACGTTGTGACAGCCGTCATGTAAGCATGAGGCCGAGCGCTAAGAACAAAAAGGCAGGGGTGATGAAGAAAGTAGACAGCTTCATTAACATGGTCAAGTATCCGACCTTGTAGGCCAGAGGTTAGCAGGAAAGACAGCAACTATTTATGCTTTTTGAGCCAAGAGGAACATCGAGGATTCAACATAAATACTGCATAAGAGAGAAAACAAATCTCCACAAATCTTTTATTGATGAAATTTAAATATAATAATCAAGTCCAAATTTTTACAGCACAGACCCACTGATGAGAATAAACACATTCTTTTACTCACTTGGGATTCAAAGTCAGTTTTTCCTGTCATCAAATTCACAGCAGGCCTTTGTCTGTAAAAGCCATCCTTAGCCATGAGCTTACTGTGGCACGAGGCTACAGTTTGCCAAGCCCCCCTTTCCACACATCTGGTTCTGTGAGCACCTCATACATGAATAGCTTGAGCCGCTGTCAACTGATTTCCTGTTAGGAGTTTCCCAACACCTCCCAATAATGGAAGCCTCCTGTGTGCCCAGCTCACATCTCTGCCAAAGACATGAGTGGCATGTCCCCAAAAGATCTGGGAGGTCCCCACCTCATTGTTGAAGGTGAAGAGTTGTGTCTTTGATGTCTGTTAGGCCAGAGCTTTGTAGGGATTATATAGATCCTGGCCCACAGTGGCCCACGGTGAGTCACATGACCACAGGGCCAATAATGGCACTAGAGCTGCTATGGTCAATGCCTGGATCCTAGCAGCCATAATGGCCAGGCTAAGCCAACAGTCCTCAATCTGCCAGTTAAAGAGGCGATGTTATATTAAAAAGCAGAGAGAGGAGGCCTATTTGATGTAGTCACACTGTAAAGGGGGACAAAGAGGTCTAATGACCCCCACTAAGTCCATCTTTGGAGTCCTGAAATGAGGTTTAGGTTTCAATAGAGGGCCTGAGGTACTCATAACTAAGAGTCCAGGTGAAAGTGCGGCCTTTCCCAACACCACCACCACCACCACCCCCCCCCCCCCCCCCCCAACCCCCCGTCTCAGCTTCAGTGGCTCTTGCACAGAGGCACCAGGCTTCAGCCTTTTTCTTCTCCCAGCATGAGATTCTTGGAGAAATCTCAGTTCCTTGGGGTCCACTGTTTCATCAGATCATCTCTAGAATATCTTCGTTCTGTCCTGATGGTTACAGTAATGTGGGTGAATTCTCCAGTGAGGAGTGTGCCGGGTCCAGTGCAGGTTGGCCCCGGCACAGGAACAGCTGCAAGCTGACAGAGGTGTGAGTGGAGAGCAGGGACTAGGGGACATGCTACCCCGGCCTCAGTACCCCAGCGCAGGTACTTTATCCTCCCAGATGTTCCTCCCGCTGACAGACTTGGAGTCTGCACCGTCAGACACCCCCTCCTCCCCTCCTTCCATCCTCCATGCTGACAGCCAGCGCCTCCCTGCTTCCCCAGACACTAAACTACAAGGCTCGAGCGCTGTCATTTTCCGCTGGAAAAAAATGCTGTGAGGAACTAAATGATGATCATTATACCTGCACCGCTCTTTGCTGAGGCATTTTGTAAGCAAAGGAGGAAGGGGTCTCGGGGAGAGGGGCAGCTTGGACGAAGGTGAGGGTGTCCAACGGCTCCCTCCCGTTTCACAGGGAGCCAGGATTAAAGAATCAGTGTGGGGGAATTTTGCCATCAAAGTAAGAGATGTGTCTCCCTGAGCACTTTGTTTTGACAGTTGGTTTAAGAGGTTTGGCAAAACCATTTCCCAGCAGCTGAGACAAGAGGTATCAGCCACTCTCCTGTAGAAGAGGCTTGTTGGCCATTTGAGGCTTTGTGCTCACCCACAGCCCACCCTTTATTTCTTCCCCTCCTCCTTCCTCTCTCCGTCTCCTTCCTCCCCGCTCCGCCTCCCTCCCTCGGGCCTCTGTCTGTCCTTTCAGGTATCTTGAGGACCTCCTGGGGCACTGCTCTGGGCTGAGGAAGGAGAGCGACTATGAAGAACAAGGACTCTCAGGGAGCTCTTGTCAGTTACATGTCTAAGACAAATACACAAAAGGCCTTTCTGGGAAGGTGAGAGCTACTGAGCTGTGAGGTGGACTGGCCCTCCCAGAGCTATGGAGAAAGAGCCTGGGGGGGAGAACAGCAAGAAGGGTGTTATCACTCTTCGCTGGAGTGCAGGCCGCAGAGGTGGGTCTGCTCAGTTCAACATTCTGGAAGACTTCCTGGAGGAGGCCCAGCTAGAGGTTAGCAATCCCAACAAGAAATCAGGACCAAGGCTCAAGATACAGTGGGGTAGAGTGATCCTGAAGGAAAACCGTTCCTTACGGAGAACACAGCTGGAGTTTGAGGTGTGTTTCCGTGACAGCAAGTGCAGAGAATTAGTCACTCAGGACTACAAGAAGCTGGAGACAAAAGTGGGTCACACCGAAATGACATCTGGAGACACCCCCACAGGGGCCTGAAACGCCAGGCCAAAGGACTCCAACTTGGATCAAATGAGCAAGGCCGTGTCTGAAGTGATTTGGGGAGAATGGGGGGGATCAAACGTGAAGCTTTGTTCACAGATCACATGCTACACACCAGGGCCAGCCCAGCATTTCAGTCACTGGTCGTTCTTGTCTCTGCAGCCAGTGGACAGCTCAGAAACTGAGGCTGAGAGAGGTCCAGCAAAGTCAGGTGCTCATGAGAGGTGGGACCCCAAAGCCTGTGTTCCAAAGTGATGCCTTGTGTGAGGGAGGAGAGAGAGGAGCCCAGAGGCCCTGGGGCCCAGGGGGATTGCTCAGACATTCAAGCGGACATGAGCAGGATGGAGACTGGAGTTGATCAGCAGACCACTTGAATCCTGGGCTGGCTGACACCAGAGCAGGTTTGGGGAAGGAGGGAAGCAGAATGGTCCTTTAATGAGTTAAATGTCCCAAGTCCCCTCTGCAGCTGCAGATGGCCTCCCGGAGGAGTCAGGAGAGGCAGCTGGAGCTATGGAGATAGACACGAGCCCGATGGAAGGCTCCTCCTCAGCAAGCCTGACTAGCTGCTGGACAGACGGCCCCACCATTGGGACACAGCTAGATCAGGAGGCCAAGAAGGCCTCAGGGCTGCCAGAAGGGCAGAGTACCACATGGGGCTAGCCAGGGCAGCCCATAGGAAGAATGGACCATTTGGGGTCAGGCGGGTCTGGGTTTGAATTCTAGATATAGACAGTCACTGGTTCTGCAGTTTGGGACTCAATATGGCTGAGTCCATTATCTTGTCTGGTCCTCAAACAGGCCCATCAAACATAGACCTCCTCCAAGTCATGATACAGTGTTTCTTCGCTTGGCCTAAGTGCTTAGCAAGCCAGTTCCCTTCTGGTCCCCTCTGAACCCATCCCTTTATTCCAGCATGTGAGTCAACAGTAAGCAATCACCAACCCCAGGAGCACCCCCTTCTGCACCCCCATGCCAAGCAGCTTCTGCTAATCTCCACCTTAAAACACAGTGACCCTCACCTAGTCCTAGGAACCTAGGAAACCTTGTGTTCCACTAAGAGTCTTTATCCTTGGACAACCATCAAGTCCCAGGGTCTCTGTCCCCCCACCTCAGGGTCGCTGCGGTGGTTCTCTCTTCTCCCCAGCCTCTTCTTCCCCATTGACTCCCTCTGGACTCCATATAGCCACCCCCCGCGCCTCCCACCATGCCCCTGCCCCACAGTCTTGCACACCATGACAAAGCAGTCAGAAAATAATAATAACAATTCATTCACAGATCTGCTAGGGCCTCTCAGACTCTCAAGGGCTCCCCAGTACTCCTAGGATAGAACATCCCCGTGGGAGAGAAGAATCCACAGGCTCTGACCTGTCCTCCTCCATCCACGGTGGATTCTCCACTCCCCATGTCTCCTTTAAAGCCATGAATCCCACTCCATCCATGTTCCTCGATCTCCTGACCAGAGCCCAAGCTTCATGTAAGAGTTCACAATGTTCCCTAGGGTTCTGATTCCCAGACACCCATGACAGTCCAGCATTGTAAGACATCCTTTTTGTCCTACATCTGGAACCAGCCCCAGCCTCCCCGTTGTCCACAGAGATCCGGTCTCTCCCTGTCCAGGGCTGGTGTTGTTTCCAGGGAGTTCCCTCTCCCCAGCCCTGAGGACATTGCATATCATAGGGACAAATGCTGTCTGATGGGGGTCTTACCTGTATCTCAGTGACTGGGTGCCAGGGAGCCACTTAAATCCCAGAGAATCTGGGGAAAGGAGGAGAAAGACAAAAGCAGAGGGAGCAGAGAGAGAAGAGAGATGTACTGGGGAGATTAATCTGTCACTCAGACCTGAAAGAAATCTGTGCAATTATTTTGTATTGCGTTTCATTGAAATGTGCGCCTCGTATTTAGCTGCCTGCAAGTCTCGGATTACCCAGGCAGAAAGCACAATGAAAGACAAGCAGGAATAAATACAGACACCGATGTTCCTGAAATTGAGATTATTTACAGAGGAATGAAATCCAAGCTTGAGACAGAGAAGCCACTTGGCACTGAGACCCTCCAAACTGTATGAGAGCCAAGTAGCCCAGGCAGTCATCTTGGACCTGACACCAACATGTGTGTGACTTTGAGCAGGCTGCTGCTCCCACTGAGCTTTGTGTGCTTCATAAGACTCATGGGGCCCTCAGTAGCAGCATGATTGACGCTTGGGCTGGACTGTCCCTAGTAAGGGTACCATCCCCAGCACTGGCGCATGCTCAGAAGAACCTGTGACTTCTATTCAGCGGGTGGGTCTCACCAGCACTGTTCCAGATGTGACCACAGAAAATGTCCCTGAAGAACAAATCTACAGTTAGCAGAGAGATCCTCAGAGTTAGACATCCTCAGAGCTCAAGTGGGAGATGGCAGGGAAAGAAAGGGAAATTAGGGATCCAGCAAGGTCAAGGGGAAACATTTACTGTGGGCTTACAATCCCTAACCTCCTCATGCATGAGTTCAGACCAAAGGGCATGAGTTAGAGCAGCCATGTTTGGGGCAGGGGCAAGGGCACATAAATGGATTTTAGCATTTCCTCTTCCTTCCAGAACTTTCTCTTTGCTCTGGCATCTTAGTCCATGGACTATTTCTTGTATCCACAAGCCCCCAACACCCCCCGACACACTCCTCCACAAACAAATCCACTTTTTGTGGCATGATTGGTTGGGAAATAGGAAGGAATAGCTGTCATCTTCAGAGGGAAGAGATTTAGAGACATTTCAGTTCCTACCCATGGATTCTGCCCACCTTACCAAGAGACCCAGTGAGGGAAACCCCAGGCCAAAACCTGGGTGGATGACTCCAGTGGAGATCAGGAGAACACACAAATGTCCCGAGTGAGGAATTGATGCCGTTTTTAAAATGAAACACGTCCAAGTTGAAATTCTCTAACCTGGTGTTAGTTCAAGCGAGACCATCATCTCATTAAAAAGTGCACCAAGAAATATTTCTATCTGGAAATCAATGGAAGCTCATTGATTACCAGCAGAAAACATCACCAGCTGAATATTCAAGAAGGATAAGTCAACAGCACTGAGCAAATAAACAGAAAAACCTCCACCCTCCCTTCACACGTCTGCTCAAGCTGTCAAAACAGTGGGGCCGGGTGCTGGGGAGGGCTATCCTATCTTACCGTTTCTCCCCAGAAGAGAATCTTATGTCTTGACTCGTGATCAAGTCCTGCTTGGCCTCTGCTCAGAGGCAGCCCAGCATCCTCTGCACCATCTCTTGTCCTGAATTGGTCAGCCCCTCTCCATCCCAAGTACCATCTTCTCAGTTCTCAGCCCCATAGACGACACATACCTGTAAGGAGTAAGTCTAACCACCCAGATCTCATCATCATCCCAGCTTTTATCCCGCCTCCTTATCTCTCAAGTCAGACCTTCAGGGTTCCCATCATTGTGTTAACACTTCATGCTAGTATGGGGACAGTGTATTGGTACAGTCACAGCCTGGACTCTGGAATCAGAAACCTGGTTTCACCTCCTGGGTTTATAGGCAAAACCAGATGTGCCCACTTCCCATAGATGAGGTAAAAGGCTGAACCTAAAAGCAGCAGCATCCTTGTGGTAGTTTAAATGAGAATGGCCCCCATAGGCTCATCTATTTGAATGTTTAGTCACCAGGAAGTGGTGACATTTGGAAGGATTAGAAGGATTAAGAGGTGTGGCCTTGTTGGAGGAAGTGTGTCACTGCGGGTGGGCATTGAGGTTTCAAAAGCCATGCCAGGCCTAGATGACCTCTCTGCCCACAGATCAGGATGTAGCTCTCAGCTATTGTTCCAGAGCCTGCCTGCCTCCATGCTCCCTGCCCTGATGATAACAAGCTAAACCTCTGAAGCTGTAAGTCAGCCCCTAATTAAACGCCTTCTCTCATAAGAGCTGCCTTGGTCATGGTGTCTCTTCACAGCAATAGAACAGTGACTAAGACAGTCCCCATTTGAAACTGTTAAATGCTGTAAGAACCATTAGCTACCCATGCTAAGCACGCACTGAGTGCCAGAGGCCCCGGCACAGCTCCTCAGTCAACTGTGGTCCAGATGCAAACAGGTGGGCCACAGCCGCTCCGAACTTGGAGCTCTGAGGAGCAAGTTAACTCAGTGATGTCACTGACCCTGAGAAAACACACAGCTTCCAAGCAGTGAGGCTAAGGCCAGCTAAAGCAACTGTGAATGATGCTGGAACATGGGCTGGGAGGCCGGGCCTCTGCTTCACCCATAAGGAAACCAAAGCTCACCTGGGCACATAATTCAGCAAGGTGGGGAAACTGAGGCTTGGAGAGGGGAATCAGGGCCACAGCCAAGCCAGAGTCAGACCTGGGGCTGTCAGATAAGGACTCAAGACTCCTTACATGGCACAGGCTTGGGGTCACTTCGTATCCCAGCTGAGACACATGGGTGTGAAGGACCTGACTCTTGTTCAAGCACAGGGTCAAGCCCATGACTCCTGCCTAAGCCCCACTGCCTGTAAGCATATGTACCCCCTCCTGCTCCTCACTGGGCAGAAACGTCAAAAGTCTACTGAGAGAACAGTTGCAGGGCCAGGGCCTGCGAGCCCTGCAGGGAGGAACACTGGGAAGCTCTGGTTTGGGGAGGTTCAAAGCACTTGCAAAGATTTCAGTCCCTGCTCCCCCAGAGCCCAAGAGCAGTCATGCAGGGGAGGATCTTATTCCTCTCCATCCTAGGCATCGGCAGAGCTTGTACCTGCCTCAGAAGTAGAGGTTAGCTCTTCACAGGCCCTAGGAGGAACCCACCAAGATGGGTACTTCTTAACCTCATTACCGCTCCTGACAGGGTCCAAGGTCGTATTGGTAACTACCATCTTATCCACAGCCTCCAGCAGAGCCACAGCCAGGCTGCAGATCTGTCTTAGCTATGAATCCAGCTCTCTCCCTGAAATCAGTGGGAAATCCAGCTGCTGAATCCTTCCTTGGGCCAGAGTTCATAAACCAAGGTTTCTTATAGACTCATACTGGACTGACTAGGGCCCCAAGGGAGATGCCATCCTGGAGTCTCTATTGTTTCAAACGCTGCCCAGGGCCAGGGGACCAGCAAGGGCTACCAGGGTCAGCTGGGAGAACAATCATCAGGAGAGTGATGTCATGAACCAGGGAGGTGCCTGCTGTCTCTGATGCCTTGGCCCTTGCCAGCCACCCGTGGTAGACACTTGAAAGGAGGCCATGGGGAGCAGAGAGGCCTTATGATCCAGAGCCAGGACACATTTGTCCAGTACAGGATCCAGAGACACTCAAGGCTGCACTTGCTCCGTAACTGGCCTCTAAGTTCATGGCTTTGTTGAGCCGAGCACCCAGGCAAGGTCCTGCAGGCCTGGAGAGCAGGAAGGAGAGCACATTCCCAGTGATTCCTGCCTGTGGTGCTGAGGTGATAGGGTTCAGTGCAGGCAGGGACTCTGCTTCACCTTCTTCCTCAGAGAGCCTTGCACACCAGGTCACCTTGCACCTTTAAGGGAGCAGCAGATTCTTACTGATACACCAGATTTCTCATCTCTCCCATTTCTATCTCTTCCCTGATCAGGACTCCCCAGTACAATCCACTCTACAGTGGGAGTGTCTCAGTGGGAGGCTGTGACCAGGTTTGCCCAGCCAGATGTCTCGATCACTCAGAAACTCGATGTATATTTGTGAATGAATTAGTGAGCCAAGAAATGAATGTGTGAGCCAGTGAGTGAATGGATGGATGAAGAGTGAGTGAACCAATGAATGGATGGATAAGTGAGTCAACATATAAATGAATAAATGAGCCAATAAATGATTGAATGAACCACTGAGGGAGTGAGTCAATAAATGAGGGAAGTAAGCCAATGAGTGAATAGACCAGTGAATGAATGTAAACATAATCCAATGAATGGATAAATGAGTGAACCAAACAAAGAATGAATGAGTGTGGGATCAAGAAAGTGAGGGAGTTATCTAGTAAATGCAGAGGTCTTTTGTCCCTGCGGCAGCTCATCTCTCCCGTGAATGAGCTTGGCTCCAAACAACCAGCCTTATCATACCAATTGCCCTGGTTTTATTTCTGTTACTGTGATAAAAACACCCTGACAAGAAGCAACTTAGGGGAGAGCAGGTTTATTTTAGCTGACAATTTTAGATTACAGTCCATCACTTCGAGGAAGGCACAGTGGCAGGAGCCTCAAACAGTTGCTCATATCACATCCACAGTCAAGAGCAGAGAGAAATAATTGCACGCATCCTTGCTTGCCTGGTTGATGTCTAGATTTCTGCACTCTTCCACAGTTTAGGACCCCCTGCCTAGAGAATGGTGCCGCCCCCAGAGGGTTGGGTCTTCCCACATCAATCAAGTTAAGACAGCCCCCCCACAGACATGCTTACAGGTCAGCCCTATATAAACAGCCCCCCCACTGAGGCTCCCCAAGGTGATTCTAGGTACATCCAGATGACAGTTGTGTCTACCATCACAACAGCAGCCCCTCACATGTTGCCAGCAGTACTTCCCATGGTAATTCCTCCCCCTGTCCTCAACTAAAGTAAGTGATGTTGTCACCCTATGAGGAAGACAGGGACATGGGTCAAGGAAAACAGCATTGTGGTGGTATTGTTCCCCCAAATATTGTGTACCTTAATAAACTTATCTGGGGTCAGAGACAGAACAGCCACAATATGAAACAGAGGTTAGGCAGTGGTAGCATACGCCTTTAATCCTAGCATTCCAGAGGCAGAAATTCATGTGTTCAAGGATACACTCAAGCATGGTGACCCACGCCTTTAATCCCAGAAAGCACGCCTTTAATCCTAGGGAGTGGTGGTAGAAAGCAGAAAGGTATATAAGGCGGGAGGACCAGAAACTAGAAGCCTTTGGCCTGGAGAAGCCTTTGGCCTGGAGAAGCATGTGGCTGGTTAAGCTTTCAGGCTTCTAGCAGCAGTTCAGCTGAGACCCATTCTGGATGAGGGCTTGGGGCATCCAGTTTGAGGAAACAAGACCAGCTGAGGATTCAGCGAGGTGAAATAGCTGTGGCTTATTCTGTCTCTCTGACCTTCCAGCGTTTACCCCAATACCTGGCCTCAGGTTTGATTTTATTAATAAGAACTTTTAAGATTCATGCTACACAGCATTTTGCTCCATGTGGCAAATCAAATCAGATTTCAAACCCACATCTGCTGGCCCATCCCCCTTCCCAAGTCACAGCTCAGATCTCAGGTTGGACCCTTTCTTCTCCAGACCAAAGCCATTCCCTCTGAGCCTTTGTCTCTGATGGACTTCATTAATAAAAATTTAATGTTTAGATAGAGGACATGAAGGTCCTAATGAGACCCAGAGGATGGTGTCTGTACTGAGTGGGACCAGGCAAGCAGGGCCTTGCCCAGGAATCCAATATGTGGTAAGAGAAGTCTTCCCACCCCATGCATCATGATGCCTTCCCAAGCCGGATTGGCATGGTGTTATCTCCTTGCAAAACTGGAAGGACCCTGGAGAAAGGGACAAAAAAACAGGCCCACTCTAGCTGACACCACCCAAAGAGGGTGCTCTCAGCAACAGCTGAACATCAAGAGGCAGCAGGACCCAGGGGTCCCAGGCCCGAGACTCCACTTCTCACCTCTGCACTAGTCCCTCTCCCAGGCTGAAAACCCCCTGCATGGCAGTTGCTGTGGGTCACATTTTCAGCTTCCAGAGGGGCTAGGGCTTTAGCCCTTCAGTCTCACTGAGTCAGAGGTCCATGACTGTACCCAGAGGCACAGGGAGCCATGACTATTCCAGCTTTGGCCAGGGACAGGAGATCCTCTGTGAACAGAGGAGAGACGGCAGCACCCTGGAGAGCTAGCGGGCCCCACCTTATGTGGACAGGGAGAGGACGTGTGCTAGGAAGAGGGAGGACAGATGGCCATCCGCATTCTGCAGACATAGAACTCACCTAAGATCACACAGCAAGAACCAGAGCTGGGAGCCAAGGGCATTCTGTCAAGCTACAGAGTCTGTACCCTAAGCCCCTTGGGACATTGCTGAGCCAGAGGCTGGTCCCCTAGAGTTCAGAGGAGCTGCGGGAGAACTCCAGTCCTGACCCCTGGGAAGGTTAGTGTCTGCCCTGCTCCACACCTCTCTCAGAGGCCTCGCTGAGTGAGTCTGTGCAGACAGTCTCCATGCCTCACAGCCCAAGCAGGTGCCAGTAAATTAGTCCTGGTGATGGGGACATTTGCTGAGGGAATTCGGGAAGCTATAAACAGTTGCAGGAGTAAGTAGGCACATTCGGTGACGTGCCAGGCTTCCCAATGATGCTCATCTCCTCCTAGAGCCTTCCTCTGCATGGAGCCCCAGGACCACCGCGTTGGTCCCCAGCTCAGCAGGTGACCCGGTAGGATGCAGGAATGCTTTGGAAACCACTAGAGAGGACCCTCTGTGCATCAATAGGAAACTGAGGTGAGGGAGGAAAACGCCCCACAGGTGAGAAGGCTAGGTAGGCCTAGAAGCCAGGTCCTAGGAGGCAGTCGGCAAGCTCCTGGCACACCCAGTTAAGCACAGGCCAAGTTCATCCTCCGGAAAGGACACAGCTCTGAGTGCAAAGGACACAAGTGACAAGGGGTGCAACTTCAGACAGACATCATTCACTCACTCACTTCTTCATGAGCACACATTTACTGGGTGCCTACTGTATTCCAGGGGCTGTTCTCAGCTCTGGGGTGGGGGGTGGACTACAGAAGAAGACAAGGGAAAGTTTCTGTCCCCAGGGAGAGGGGGCAGTGGACACAGGGGCAGTTCTCTCAAGGGACCCCAGGGACCTAAAGTCAGATAGGAGGGACATAGTGTTCCCTTTCTCCTGCTCCCAAGTGCCTCACAAAGTGGTCGGGCCCCACGGGTGTGTACAACACGATTCCCAGGCCTGTGGTCGCTGTCATAAATACAGGACCTCAGGGAACTATAGCCTCCAGGTGGGGCCAAAATGCATTGCTACAGATGGGCACAAGGTGCAAACTGTGGGAAGGAGATGACCCCAAGCAGCGGCAGCATGAAACAGGCCTTGGGGTCTCACAGACTTGGATTCAAATCCCACCCCGCTGCTTCCTGGCTGTGCAGCCCTAGGCACGGTACTTATCTCTCTGACTGTCCTCAGCAAGGAGATTTGAATGGATGGGCTTAAAGCTCTGACTTTCCCTGACTTTTGAGTGGCAGGAAGTCAGGACATTGAAGCTAATAAGACTCAGCTCAACACACAACAGGAAGACACATGCCTCCAGAGAGACACTGTCCAGATAGACAGAAGGGAGAAAGAACGCGGAGGCACAGTGTCCGTGTGGCCACATGCTTATAAAAAGAAAAGACCCCAGTATCTAAAAGCCCAGCTGCTGACTCTACACAGGACATTTCCCATCAGAGGGCATGGGACAATTCCACTCCTACAAGGCAGAAAAACAGAACAATGATATTCAGTTTGAAATTAAATCAGCTCACCTGGCTAACAACAAGGAAGTTCCTTCTACTGCTCTGTGTTTGTAATACACATTCTCGGCCCCAGAGGTGCGTGTTTAACATTTGGCCCCATTTCCTTCCATATTTTTCTATCAACTCTTGCGGCATAGTCATTATTGATCTATAATGTATAATTTAGCATCCCAGGGGTCTTTTATAAACTTCGTATTATAGCATTAAGTATTTCCCATCTAGGATAAGTGTAAACAATGTTTTCACTGCCTGCAGAATATTCTGGATGGTCCACCAATTAGATTGTCCTTTCATTATTTTTATCTTGTGTGTGGGCTATTCTAAGAGCATAGTAGTAAATATATCTGTCTCTAAAGGTTTTGAAAAGAAGCATATGGGACCTTTTAATGAGTCTATGCCTCATTTAAACAATACAAAATATAGATGTGTAATCGGTCCATCGAACAGGTTGCATCTGATGAAGACACAGAGTTGATGGCATCATCTCCCAGCTCTGCCTTCCCACATGCTCAGGCTGCCTCACACCTGCTACTTCCCTCAGGAATATCCCAGCTTTGTGGATTCCCAGCTCTGTGGACCTGGAGGTACAGAGATTCCAGAGCTGATCCTATGTACCCATCGGTGCTGGCACGTCCAGCCTGGATGGCCACACACCTGTTCCTCTCCATCTCAACCGGACACAGGGAAACCCACTGGGAAGAAGACAGGAAGGTGGACATGTAATCTCCCTTCCTCCCAGCCATGCCAGGATCCCAAAGCCCAGGACATCTGTGCAAGCTGTCAAGTTCAACTTTGCATCCTCAGTCTCCATAATGCCTAAGACAAAAGGGGAAATGGAGAGGGACAAGAGAAGATGAAGGGCCCTGCAATCCCTGCTGAAGAGACCTGACATTCTGTCAGAAAAAGGGTCCTCAACACACCCGACCAGGCCACCTTAGCCAGGCAGACCTGGGACTCCTAGTTGCTGAGCTGCAGTCTGCCTCTGACAACATGGTCAAGTCTGTGCTGACGCCGATGCCTCTGACTATGGAGGTCTTTACCATGTACCTTTCAATTGGGAGGGGATGAGACTTTTGAAAGAATAGCCAGTACTTTCTTCAGTCTTCCCAGGCCCCACCCACCTGCCCTATGATCCTGGCTCAGACCAGTTACATCACTAACTGGACTGATTCAAAGGACTTGGAGCTGGAAACAGTAAAAAAGGAACAACTTCTGACTCCCAAGAAGCAAAACCCAAGCACACATACATGTGCACAAACACACACACACACACACACACACACACACACACACACACACCAGTTGTCAATGACAGATGTGAAAGAACACACAAGGATTCTGAGCAGGTTCCCCCAGGAGCAAGAGAAAGAGCCCCAGTGAGGGGAGTAAGAAGGGAAGAGACTCACCAAATGTCAACAGACTGCCTCATGCTCTCCCAAGCTACCAATCCCAACCTCAGGGTCAGTGACATAGACTCCTCATGGGGCTCTTGCCTCACCCTACAGAGTGACCCTGAATACCTGGGTCAGATCCCAGATGCTAAGAGCTTATACACCTGTGGAGCGTGAAGAGTCCACAGTCTGAGGGGAGAGGCTGACAGACAGAATAGAAAAAGAAATCCAGCAAAATCCATAGACAAACAGTCCATGGGGAGATGTCACGTGTTGATTGGATACAAAGTCAACTGAATTTTGTTCCTATGCACCAGTAAAAGGGGAGAGAGGGGTTACTACAGAAAACAAACACAAGATAACAAACAATAAATCTAATTTAAAAAAAGTCTAGAAAACTTCTCTGAAAAAAAAAGAATATACTTAATACAGAACTAGAGTGATAACTTTTCTCCGCTCCCCTACAGTTGAGATTTGGGGATTCACAATTGATCAGAACACTTCCACTCTGTTGTTACTATTTGAAACACCTTCTCCTCCATATGTATCCCAGGCCAGCCTCAACCTCCCAACCTCCTGTCTCCACCGCCTGGGGGCTGGGATCCAGACATGTGCCACCAGTTCCTCTTCATTAAGTCTCGTGGAGATGTGATTTTAACGAACGTTCACGCTAGTGCTTGCTGTACAAGGGCAAGAACCGAGGTTCGATTCCCAGATCTCACATTTTAAAAACAAAGCCAGGCATGATGGCACACACTTGTAATCCCAGCTCTGGAAAACAGAGACAACAGATCCAGGGTCTTGCTGGCTAGCCGGCCTGGCCTAATTGGCAAGCCTGGGCCAGTAAGAAACCCTGTGTCAGACTAAGACGGTTGGTGCCTTTGGACCAGCTCCCAAGGTGGACCTCAAGACACAGGTGTGGATCTCCTGCTGAAAACCCCAGGGAAGGCTTGGATTTGCCTGTCCTTAGAGGAAGCCATCCTCTGATTGGCCAGACCCAGACCGCATGTCCATCATTGTGGTCTGAAAGGGTTAGCAGTAGGAACTGAGGAACTGTGTTTGATAGAAGAATGAAAGGCAAGATTGTACCATTGCCAGCTAAAGAGAGGGTGTGGCCATCAGGTTCAAAACATAAGGCCATGTGGTCACCGAGCCAATGCAGGGAGCTGAATGGGTACCTTCAAAGTACCTGCATTCTTCCATAAGCCCCACCCACTCCGACCACCCCAGACATGGTCAAAAGACCTCCTCCCATGTGCTCCTGTTACATCTTGTGCTTACCTTTGTCACTCCCCTAGACAGGGCACAGGTATGTCCCGGGCCAGACTTCAAGTCCTGCTGACAGGTGCCTTCTCACCCCCTGGCACAGGGGACAGACCGGGCCTGGTGGTGATTGTACTCATTACTGTGACAGAAACACCTTAAAGGAAGAAGGATTTCCCTGGGCATACGGTTCAAAAGGTTCAGCCCACACCCGTCAGCTCCAACAGCGTAGTATGGCACAGAGAGAGAGAGAGAGAGAGAGAGAGAGAGAGAGAGAGAGAGAGAGAGAGAGAGAGAGAGAGAGAGAGAGAGAATGGGACCAGGTGTTACCTCCAAGAGCCTGCCCCTGGGGCCTGCTTCCTCCAACCAGACCCTGCCCCCTGAAGTCCCCACAACCTTCCAAAATAGTGCCACCAGCTGTGGGCCAACGGGAACATTTCTGATCCAAACCATAAGAGGACTTCAGACAGTTTCCACCACCCCTTTCCCCCAGACTGGGCCAATACAAAGCACCAGCCGACACAGAAAAGGAAGTAGTAAAGGGGTATACAGTGGGGTGACCCTCCAGCTCTGCTGATGGTTGCATCAAAATAGCTGCACAGTTGGTGCCCAGAGTTGCAGGGTCACCAGGAGCTGGCCAAGAACAGGGCCCCCGAGAGCGGACCTTTGGACAAAGGAAAGATCTTCGGCCATCCTGCTACACAGCTCCAGAAGCTGTCAGACATGTGGGGACCACAGCCCAGGTCCTCAGCTTCTTGTGGCCTCAGACAAGATGTGGTGCAGCAAAACCTTCAAGACAGCAATGTCTTCCGGGTATAAATGCCGGAGGAAAGTTCCATGTACGCACACAGGCATGCAGAAGACTTACCCAGAACGTGTGTGCATGTGTAAAAAAGAGAGAATGTGATTATGTCTGTGCACGAATGTGTGTGAGTAGGTATATGAATGTGTGTCTGTGTGTGTGAGGGTATGTTCATGTGTGTATAGACATGTGTGAGTGAATATTGTGAGGTATAGATGAGTATGTGAATGTGATTGTATGTGCATGAGTGTGTGAGTGCGTGTGTAGGTGTGAATGTATGATTTATGTGTGACTGTGTGTAGGTGTGTATGAGTATGTGTAGGTGAGTGTGTATATAAGTGTGTGTATGTGATTGCATGTGCATAAATGTGTGTGTGTACTTGTGAAGATATGAGTGTGTGTCTGTGTCTCTATGCGAATGTATATAGGTGTATGTGAGTGTGGGTTGGTTGTATAGGTGTGTGGGGGGTGAGCGTGTAGGTATCTGTGAGTATGTGAGCATGTGTGTACCTGTAAAGGTGTATTATGTGTGGGTGTGGATGTGTGAATATATGCACGGGTACACGTGCAATCAGAGGCCCAAAGAGAGTCCTGAGCATCCTATCGTATCACTCCCTACCTTATTCCTCTGAGTCTCTCACTGAACCTAGAGTGAGGCTGGCTGTAAGCAAACCCTAGACCCTCCTGTCTCCAGCGCCCCACACACAGTGCTGGGCCACACCCTTTTATTATGTGGGTGCTATGGATCCAAACACAGTCCTCGTGTTTTGGGGAAGCACTCTTACTCGCCGAGCCATATTCCCAGCCCTAGAACTTTTACAGGGAGGGGGAAAATGAAGGAATCGAAATGTCTGTCAATAGGGAAGTGATTTAAGAAAAAAATATGCTGTGCCATGAAACATGACGTAAGGCCTTGTTTTGTTTTTTAACGAGGTACCTACCCCATATGTGCTGACACGGAACGGTGCCGTTACTGAGTTGTGTGACTGACAGGGGAAAGTGAGATGCACTAACATGCATATTGCATGATACCTTTTTGTTTTGTAAAACATCCATTAAAAATGCATGTGTCTGTGTGTACAGAGAGGCATAGAAACGGCCCGTGAGGATCGCTTGCCGCCCTGAGAACAGTTAGGTGGACGGGATTCAAACGTGGGAGAGCCAGGCCAGGGAATTTTTTTTTTTAATCCAGATTGTTCCACTCTGTAACAAAGAGAATATAAGCACATAGCACTTGCATAATTGGTGGGTGGGGTGCATGGAGGCCTTGCCAAGAATAGTGGGAGCACTCCTCAACAACCAGCCGACCACCTAAAAGGGCTCAACACGCACTCAACACGCGCTGGCGCCTTTAACAAAAGGCTGCCTGGCAGCTGTGGAGGAAAATGGGGCAGATCCAAGTGGGAAAATGTTCTCAAAAGCTGCAAAATGATGCTCAGAGTGCAAGCTGTGTTTTTAAAAAGAAAGACAAGTTATTCTACACCTGGGAAAAAAAATGCCTTCCAAACCTCTGTGGAGAGAGAGCAGGAGAGCTGCCCTGCGCGGACCAGGATTCAGTCCCTGCTCTGAAACCAGTGGCCTTGAGAAGTTCCCAATACTCCAGCTCCTTCACCTAGCCTTAAAAAGGACACCAGAAGGGACCTGGGGACATGGCTCAGGGTAAAAGACCTGAGTTCAGATCCCCAGCACCCATGTGAAAAGCCCAGGATGGCAGTACACCCCTGTGCTGGGGAGGCAGAGACAAGAGAACCCCTGGGGCTCACTGGGTTCCAGATTCAGTGAGAGACCTTTGTCTCAGGCTGGGGCCAGGGGACATTTAAAATTCTCACATACTTCTTGCTTGAATTTTAACAGTGAGCTCAAATCACTTCCTTGTGTGTTTGGGGGAGTGGGGGGATTGAACCTAAGGCCACACCTATGCTTGTCAAATACTCTACCAGTGAGCTACATCTCCAATCCTTTGGGTGGCAGGGTCCTACAAAATTACCCAGGCTGGCCTTGAACTTACAATCCTTCTGCCTTGGCCTCCCAACCAGATGAGATCATAGACCTGTGCCGTCAGACCCCTCCTACTATCACATTTAAAAAACCTAATAAGGGTCTGGGATCGTAGCTCAACATTACAGCCCTTGCCTGTAATTGTGTGAGGCCCTGGGTTCCATCCCAAGCACTGCGAAAATAAATCTGCAAACTAAAAAAAGACCAACCAACCTCACTCTGCCTGTGATGGCCCCATCCTGCTGGGCTCTCCCCCGACTCTGTCTTGGCACGAATGTCCGGGCTGTCACTGGCTACAGCTTCTGCAAGCACGCACATGACGGCTGCCAGCTCCACCCCGACAACACCGCCTCCGATTCTAACATTGTGATTGCGGAGAAGCATGGATAAAATGAAACAGGCTCTCTCCAAACACACATCCCCTCCCTGCCAAGGGCTCAGGACCAGGGAGACTGGAGGGAGGTGGGTGACAAGCATTCTCCTGTCTCTTGCCTGCACTCTGTGATTTAATATCATTTTGACATTTCTCCAGCTGAGTGGCAGCCAGGGCTCCAGTCGCATGAAATCAGGCAGATAAAAGCCAGAGCAGAGGGCGCTGAGACCTTGGCTCCCTGTCATTTTGTCACCGGCTCTCCCAGAGGAGAGCCGGCGCATTAAGCCGCCGAAGTCAATAACGAAATAGATCAGGGATGAAGGTGGAAAGAGATTGAGAACCCACAAAATTGCTCTCTGCTCAAGAGTCCCAGGGGGGTTCTGTGCAACTGTGCAGGGGAGACCCTGGGCTGCTGGCAGTGGAGTCTGGGGGTTCCATCTCATGAGCCGAGCGTCTACTATGCACACGGCCGGAACACCACCACAAACAAGAGAGGCGAGGCGCCAAGCCCCAGATAATCGTCATGGTTGTCTTAGTTCTCTGATTCTGTGACTCTGACAAAACACCCCAAAAAAGTAGCTCACGGAGGAAAGAGTTTGCTTCAGGTCACAGTTCAGGACACAGTGGTGAGGACATCAAGGCATCAGGATCCTGGAGCAGCTGGCCACGCAGTGTCCACCCCGGTTAGAAGAGTGCAGTGGATGCTTACCACCGTTCAACTCCCTTTCTCCGTGTGTGCAGTCCGTACCCATCCCAGCCAGGGAATGGTGCCACCCGCAGTGGGCTGGTCTTCCCACCTCGGTGGCCACATTCAAGATAACCCCTCACAGGTGTGTTCCAAGGCCCTTTTCCCGGGTGGATCTAGGTTTTGTCAAGTTGACAATTAACTTTAACTCTCCCAATGATGAGTTTGTAGTAAAATAATGATAAATACATAATTGTCGCTGCTTGCTTTTCTATTGACACTCTTAAGTTCTCAACATATTTTTTTAATTTCATACTCAAAAATACCCTCTAAAGGGCTGAAGAGATGACTCTATGGTTAAAAGCACTTACTGCTCTCCCCAAGAACCCAGATTCAATTCCCAACACCCACGAAGCAGCTCACAACCATCTGTAACTCCAGTTCCAGGAGATCTGATGCCCTCTTCTGGCCTCTGTGAGTACTGCATACACATGATGCCCAAACATACACACAGGCAAAACACCCATAACACAAAAAGTATATACTTTAAATATAAAAAGAAAAAAGACACTTTTAAATGCAAAAGAAAAAGAAAAAGAAAAATGCCTTTGTAAATACAAAGCAGGGAAAAATCACTTTTTAATGAAAAAGAGAAAAACACTTTATACAAAAAAATTTTAATACAAAAAACCCACTTTTGTTAACACAAAAAAAGAAAAAGCACTTTTAAAAAATGAAATAAAAAAACGGTCTGAAGTATAATCTTGGGGAAAATGTAAGGCTCCCACTGTGAAGCACTCAGTAACACACAAAGCTTTAGACCAGACCTGCCTGTGTGTGCACCCATCTGTCTGTCTGTCTACATGCTGCACTCTGAAGGAAACAGCTTTGCTCCTTCCCTGAACCTGATCCCCAAGTCCTCCTTGAGCTCTGTGTGGCTGTCTCTCAATCTCCTGCTACCAGATTGATCCAGCCTGCTGGGGTTTCTCTTGAGTGAACACTGGGAAAGGAGGGGATGCTGTTAATCTGCCCACTGAGAACTTTGTGCTGAGCTGGGGGTCCAGCTGAGGATAGCCCGAGCAGGTGCCTATTCTCAGGGGTAATCCTACAGGATTTGGACACTTTGAGAAAGTCAGGGGGAAAATAAAACAGTGTTTTCATATTTTTGTTTTTGTTTGGTTGTGTGAGGTCTTGTTGTAGTTGGTGGTGGTGGTGGTGGTGGTGGTGGAGGTGGTGGTGGTGGTG